>JAATOF010000538.1:0-29961 GCA_013170925.1 Podosphaera leucotricha | reverse complement strand
TTGGTTATAAAAGCTCATAACTTAATTAATAACCTTATTGCTTGATTTTATAGTTGTGTGCATGTCAGGTGCGTAAATTCGATAGTGAACTGTGGTATCGTCACTGTACCCCATAAATATTCCCTGTCTTCCCGTCGTTATTAATTTGTCCTTACGACCTGGTAGAGAGGCTCTAGAAATATGTCCTGTGACCTTGCAACCCTAGGTCTTTACGCGACCGTGTATTCGAGACCTTACAGGCGAAAGCTTCTTCGGAAGATATGCGATATTCAAATTTCACTGGTTTTCCACTATTTTCATCGATAATATTTTCAATTACAACTAGTCCACGCCGCATACGAGCACGTGTATAGACTAGTGCCTAGGCTGCTTCGCACAAAAATTCCATACGAAGTTTTGCATCGTCAAGTATGCATCGTATACTTGATTCCGTAGATTGAATGGATCTTTCTGCGGATTCATTCTGCGCTGAGGTGTGTGGCTCGGTATATTGTACAGAGACGCCTTCATTCTCCCATTGCTTCAACGTTTGGTGGATTATTTCTGGTGCATTATCAGTGCGATGTCATAGGGTCAGGCCCCTTCTAGTATAATCCGGCCTAAGCCAGATCAGGACTCCAGATCAGGACTCGGCAATAGCCAGAGTTACTTGTACTTGCTAGGTTGACCCAGAAGTTGTGACCATTTCGAGGAAGTCGCGAGAGAAGAAGCTTGACGTGTATTTATAAGAGTTTGATTCTTCAATGTAGTTGATTTAGTTAACGAAAATTTAAATCTCATTAAGTGGCCTCATCGTGTCCATACAAATTTGGCTGACCTTTCATATGCGAGAAGCTTTTACTTTAAACCGTGTTTCAAGCTCAACCTTCAATTAATTGATTTAGGGCAGAAAGTACCACCTTGCGGTCTCTTAGAAGCAATGTCCATACCTTACGACTTCAATTGTCAATGATCTCTCCAAAGTATCGGTAGCCACGATATGAAAGTGGAAACAGACCTGCTACATCAAATGATATAAGTGCTAAAAGCTCTGGGGCGTGATCGGCTAGCTTTTTCGACTGCTTCTTTTTCATTTTCTTGGTGCGTAAAATATGGATTACATGAGGTCGATATTTCTTCCATTGCCCCAAGTGCTGCTATCTTCATCGTTGTCTTAATAATTGAACTACTCTCTACACGCATATTGTGATCGTGAGTCGAGTATTGATCCTTCAAAAGGTCACTCTTTTCTTTTCTGAACAACTTTTTGAAGGTTTCGTAGTCAACACATCTTTTCCGAATGTTAAGCCATCTACTTCTTTTGAAATTTCAGATTATATATATTCCATTATTTTATTTTGCTTCAACAAGAACATTTTTAGTTATAAGATCTAGAAATGTCATGCTGGTTGGATTGAATTGACCTATATATCGTGCACCTATGACCATTTTCTTTCCAGATAGTAGATTATAACCAATGCCAGGTACAAGTAACGTATTTGATAATGATACACATTTTCCGTATTTAATTGAGTAAAGAAATCACCCACCGACTTGAATACGACGACAATAAATTATTGACGAACTGAAGAGAGATTGATTGTCAGTCATCGGAGAAGTACAGCCTGGTCTGCAGCCTACGCAGAGGAAGGGATCTTACTGCGCTTTTCCCATGAAAGTCCTCCAAACTTGACTATCTCATTCTCAGATTCATCAGAAGGTAACCTGTAAATTTCGCATATTCTCTGGTAAAGTTGCGAGGTCGAGGCGAGTTATTGCGCGGACGGCTTTTAGAAGAACTATTTTGCCAATCAGAAGATGAGGATCTCCTAAAACTGTTTTCAAGTGATGGAATCGGTTCACGCTTCCGTGGTCTAGATTGGTATGGCCGGGGTGGTTGATAGAATTTGGAGTCTTCATCGCTTTCTTCGCCTTCTTTGCGTACTCGAGCTTTTCTTGCAGCATCAAATCCTATTTCAGCATATGGACATGATATGCTTACGTGACGACAAGATCCACATTTGAAGCAATTGGGGATTGACGGAGATTTTTCTCGTGATCTACTTGCTGCAAATGATTGCTTAACTAATTGTTCAGCTACCACTTGAAATTGGTTTGTATGCATAGATTCTGCTATGAAAGCATGTGCCATTTTTTGTCGAGCCTGGTTGGTCGTTCTAGGGCCTCCACTGAGTCAGAAAATCCTTTTGCAAGAGCTGCATACTTGTTTCTTGGTCTAAGACCAGCAACGAAAACGTTCCACATGAAGTCTGAAGAAAGTCATGTCCTGGTTCATTTTCCACGTTCTAAAGACGACTAGACTGTTAGATCTCGAAGTGAATGTGATTTGGTTATATCTTTGCTTCAAAGCTGAAAAATTGGCCGGGATTCCTTGTTCCTCGTCTATTATATCTTTATCCGAAGCATTTAATTTTAGATGGAGATTAAGATTAAATTTAATATAAGCTTTCTTATACTGAACGTCTTTTTCGGGAATAATCCACCATTAAACTGTGTCACCACTCTTCGTAGTTGTAGTATATGAAGTCCAGTTGGTGGCAGGCTCTGTTGATCGCAAGGTATCCCGGATGTGAGAAAACTCTTTGTTGGTCTTCTTCAGTAACCATTCCGAGCCTTCCCCTTCAATTATCTGTTCCACTAATCCAAATAATTCATCTTTGTTAGCTAAGATGAGGACTGGAAATAATTTCCAGAGGTCTGTTCCTTATTCTGGATGTGAGTCTGACATGATAAGTGATAGAGATCAAAAACGGTTAAATTAAGGAGAGAATTGAGCAGTAGACGTAGGGAAAAATAATATTAAAAATTTAATTAAAAATCAGTAACGGTAATTAATATGAGGTGATCAATCTTAGTTTAAAATAATGTAAGATGAAACGGAATTGAAAGAAATTGGGGGCTTTGTTTTTTATTTTGTTTTTTATTTTATTTTTTATTTTATAATAAAATTATAAACCAAAAAATCAAAATCAAAATCAGGCTAGGAAAAGAATGCCTTGGCTCGTTAGGGTACAACGGCGTGTAAGATGCGTGTAAGTCAATCTTGCTTTACCAAATTTCTGTCGCTAACCGAGCTCATAACCTATTTTACTATGAGTCTTGTAGGGCTATCTGGAAGTGGAAATGGTAAAGTATATATGGTTCTGATGACGTGTGTATAATCCGAAAAACTATCATCTAAACCAAACAGTCCACTGGCCCCTTTTAACCATCTCTGGATGGTCTATGCAGCTTACAATTATTAATTTATACATCGGCAGAGGATTAAAACTTGGTATCTAGGGGGGTCCTCGATGCACGCGCATAAAACACCATTGCAGTCTTCTTCCTAGTGTCTGTAATGCTGTTGTACAACTCCAGCGCCATCATTTGATCGTAGAAGCGGAGACATATGCTTAGGTCGAGGCGGTTGATAATAATGTTCTCGCGGAGATTTCGCCAAAGGTCTAGTTTTCGAGATCTTTAAGGTGACCTCCGAGGAGTGCGTTGATGTTTGGGTCGTTGGCCTGAACGCCAACGATCGGATCGATTGGTCGGGAAATAGGCCGCACTCCGGGGAGGGAGTGAAACGCATGTCCAAAGACTCGGTCGTTGACAAGCTTGGATTGTAGGTCCGTTCTCAATGTGAGAATTTCCTCAATGACATTTTTCCCAAAGAGTTTACCTTAGCACATTTTCTGCCCTTGCAGCATCGCTAGGATTGGTATATTTCACGATTTTCAGGCTTTCAAATACAAATTGAATTCGAATCTCTGAAAATCTTATCATAGTAATTATGAAGGGGAAGTTGTTGAGAATTGCATGTTGTGATCTCATGTGGGGGAAGAGCGGCTGAATGGAGGGGGTGGAGGAATTTAGGGAGGGTATTTGACTAAGTACTCACGAGCGAGGTTGGAAACCACATGAGAGCAGGCTCTAGAAATGCCAATTGAAATGTATGTATGAGGCGGAAAGTGCCTTCTAACGTTCGTTAGGTAGATTAGAATAATAAAATGGTTTTAGATTTGGACTTGCTCTGGTGTTTACCACCGTCAATTGATCCCACGACATAAATAGACTCGGATTGAATTTGAATTTTTCAGCTCGCACTTTTTAGAGCTAATGCAAGTACTAGCTCCTGAATTATGTTCAAAGATAAAATTTATTAATAATGAGGCTAATTAATGTGCTGGAAATTTAAATTCCCGTGCCGATCGAAGATCGATAATCCGTATATTAGTCGAATGTATGCGTATTAATGCACTTAACGGTATGAAGAATAAACAGCGAGATTTTAGCCCATCGTAAAATTAAAGAGGACAGAGATCTAAATACTTGCTCTGCGAGGGGCCAAAGTTCGTCGTAATGCTTTTTTTTCCTCTGTTTCATCAACCAATGGCAGAACACCCTCTTCTCTCATCTTAGCCAAATATTTTTTTCCGTATTCATATCCCAATTGGTAAATTTCGTCAAATTTTCCAAAATCTAGAGTCCCATACGCATCTATTGGAGGTCGCATGTAGTGACATCCAGGCCGATTCTTAGCTCTCTCCAAAGCGTCAACACTAGATACGTAAGCCAAGCGGGCTTGAATTTCAGCAAGAGTCGGGGGGTTCGGATATGATGAAAATGGGTTCCAACGGTTAACAAAAGTCCAAAATCCAGATAATGAATCTCCAAAGTTTTGTGGTGTGTCATCATCAAGACTGCCAACATCAATAGCGAAGATCACATCTACTCCTAGAGATTTCATGTGCGAGACAGTCAAATTATCGATATAACCACCGTCAAGTAGCATGCTCCCCTCGTCACATAGCGGCGGTAGTAAGCCAGCTAGTGACATTGAAGCTCTCACATATCGCCACGCATAGCCACTGGTGTGGATCTCTGCTCGACTCTTGCTAATATTCGTGGTATTACAGTAGAATTCGAGCCAAAAATCTTCAATTTGTGTATCACCGAATGTCTTGAAAATTCCGCGATTGAATTCGTGTCCAGTGGTGTAAGATACTGATGGGTAAGTCAAGTCTAAAGCAAAGCGCCACATACTAGCCATCCGTCCTGCGAACTTCTTTACGCGACCATACATTGGAACAACATCTGCGTCGCGAGCATACAAGGCACCAATAAAGGACCCAATAGATGTACCTCCTACGATATCGATAGGTATTCCAGCTTCTTCTAACGCTCGAATAATTCCAACTTGGGATATACCACGAGCCCCACCCCCACCTAAGACCAGACCAATGGATTTGCCGCACAGCCTTCTGGCAATTCTATGAAAGTCTCCCTTAAATGGGGTATCAGCAGAGTAAAGAGGAGTTTGTCTCACCCTACGCGAGGTATATTTTTGTATTTCAGCTTGCAAGGTCTGAACTCTTTGTTTTAATACGGAGCCAAATTTCCTAGCTTGAGTATGGTCTGGTACTGTAGTATTACGGAACGTCATTTGAACATGATGATGGCCTCCATTTATCCAAACACGATTACGTAACCAAGCCCTGGTTACTCCAGGATGAGAGAATCTATCTGCATGCAATAAAACAAGCTCTTTTCTTGCAGTCGTCTTCATGCCGAGCAAGAATCTTTCATACTCACCTATAGCAGGGTTACCTTCGGCCATTCCAATGAGAAGGATGCAATCCGCTTGGCTGATACAGGTTTGTGTCCAAGGGGAGTTGACATTCGTATCTATTAAACAAAGTAAGTAATGCCCTGACGAATGTTTACCAAATATCAATATTTGTGGGACGGAAAAGAGGCAGATAATCGACAATAGCATTTCTGACGTCGTCGAAACCTAATAAAATCTTATCACATTTAGCCCGGTTAAACGTTGAAGATTAGTGAAAGTTTCATGTGCAGCCCTACTATGAAAGGAGTAATGATTGCACGGAACTTTTAACAAATCTTTAACGTTCAATCAGGTCGAAGGCAATTGAAAAAAACGTGGACAAAATGTGAATACATACCAGCGACATACAGCACTAAGCCAAATTTTTCTTCTAGGTCAGCTAGATATTCCGACAATTTTAATTTGCCCATTCGGCTGAATGCGTGTCTTCCAAGATGATTCAAAATAGCAGCTTGGTTAAGTGTGGTTAATCCGTTTGTCGCACCAATTTGTGTTAGAGCATTTGAAAGGCGGCTAGCAAATTCGATCACTGGCACACCAGCAGTGACGGGTAGAATAGCGACAGTTCGAAGATTTAGTGTAGAGCAGACCTTAGTATTCGTTCCGCTATTCATTTCCTTCCGGCCTTGAAAGAAAAGAGAGTCTTCAACAAGGGAGCGCATTCGAGATGCTATTATCTTAGATATTTTAATACTAATTCCTGGATGCTCTTGTGCCAGACTATTAAATAGCGTCTTTGGAAACTTTGCAAGTTCTGTATCTCGAATGGCATGAAGAGTTGCTGGACGTGTAGATTCCGTCATAACCTCAAGCTCCCCAACACTCTCCCCTTGCCCATACTCTCCTACAACTTTCATGTCGCCTTCGTTATTAAGAACTAGGCGAAGTCGCCCATTGAGCACGATGTATATAGCATCACTCTCATCGTCCTGATGATAAATCACTTGCCCAGCATTTACCTGGACCCACTCCAGAGCAAAATCAATGTGAAGAATTAATCTTGGTAAAAGGCTGGTAAGACGTTTTGCCATTGTAAGTAAAACTACAGGATACTTTTCCACTATCATCTCTAAAGACGATCGAGGTAAAAAGCCAACGTAGACATCAGTTTTTGCTGTCACATCAATAAGAGACCTATACGATGAGATAGTCCCAATGTAGCCAGCAATACCACCAGGCTTGATTAATGTTAAGCTTTTACAAGTTTCATTTTTCTTTATTTTCCTCTCTCTCAATCCGGATATAGAAACGTATGAAGTACGAGAAGTTGCAGTTTTATTATCGCCATCTTTTTTTGTTCCTGCGTCACGATTTGAAACCCCCATTGTTGGAAATTTAATTTTACCATCTGCGGGTACAGTAACATCAAGAAATCCATCTATCACATAATAGAGCCCTGGATTCCTCTCCCCCTGTTCGACTAGAATAGAGCCTTGAGGAAAGAACACTATCTCGAGCTCATCTCTCAGCTCATTAGCTAATCCTTGTGTGTTTGGAAGTCCACTTGTACTAAGGACTGATACCATCGATTCAGTATCCGAGCCTTCAAACGGATCTATCATACCAAATGCATTATTACTGAAGACTGCTTTCTGCCGTTTCTGATCATATGAAACAAGCCTTGGAGAACATTCCACGGAATCTGACATACGTAAAGCATTGGTGGTATTAGTGAGGCCAATTGCTTTAAAGATACATTCTAATATAGAGCCTCGAAATATTCCATCTTCATCTTTCGGATCATGATAATTCAAAGCCATTCGGGGGTGTATCGAGTTGGAGAAAGGGTGAGATGATCTTTGTGATAATGGACTATGAACGTCATGGTGCCAGACCTCTGGTCTATTACTAGTGCCTGATTTACCTTGGCCAACTCGAGATTTCTTTTTCCCGACTGTGTTTCGAGACATTTGAATGTTAGTGAGGAGATCTCCTGGACTTGGACTAACCCCCCGTTCCCGCTCGATGGGTAAATTTAGAGGAGAAGCTGATATATTTGGCGCACCCTTCGACGAAGTGACGCAAGAATTGATTTCTTTCCAGGAATTGGCATTAGAACGTCTTCGGGCAGTGTTGTGTAAGGCAATACCCTTGCTACCCTCTTCGGGCCCAATTCTCTCTCTTTCTCGTTTAAATTTCTCTTTCAACCTTTCTAAAGCGTCTCCTCGAAGGACATTGGGAAGCTCATACGTGGTATATTTATTCATATGTTTTTCTGTGTGCAACACCTCACCTGTTAAACCAAGGTAGGAATGACCAGTAGCCAATGTTACTCGCTGGAGTCTTGTTAAAATTACTTGAACAATATGAGCAGTAGCTTTTGGATATACCCTCGTTAGTCGACGAAAAGCACTTGCAGGAATAATAGCGATAGTTGTATCGACAGTTGCCCGAGCTAAGAGATCAGGATGTGCGGAATGTGTTTGAGATCGATTTAATTCCGATCGTGTGTTCATCTTCTCCTCTGTTTGATTCAAGGACAGAGGAGTAATGCTAGGAAGAATGCCGCTGAATGTCGGATTTGCTACAGTGAAAGACCGACGATTCCGAGTTGTAGGATTCCCATCTAAATCTGCACCACAGTCCACCAGGAACGATTCATCCAAAGGATTAGATACATAGTTGAGATTAGAGAAGAGAGGGTTTAATAAAATATTCTGATGAGGATGACTAGAAATATTTTCAAAATCATCCTCATCTGTATGTCTTAATTTGACATCTTCGGTGAAAAGAGATAAGATTGAGAACAATGATGACATAGGGGCACCATTTTTTATCTCAGTTAGAAGTTGATATCCTTGTTTTTTGCTTCTCTTTTGACGGTCATCTCCGCTGTCAGACGAATCATACAGTCCTGCGTTATCTTCGCGACCTTTTCTTGAAGATTTTACAAAAATCTCCACCAAACCATCGACTACAAGACAAAATCCTTTTTCTTCTTCTAGATTCAGAGTCTCCCCAGCGATGAGTTTCCGAGTTTGCATAGACCTAGTAAGCTCGTGGAATACAGGCCGTTCCAGGTACCCAAAGACCTTGATAGCACTAAGAAATTCATCTAGGTAGTTATAAAAGCCAGATTTAGGACCTTCTTCTTGCGTGTCTGGGTATAAGTCTATAATAGGCTCTTCTCTCTGAGGTTCACGAGGAAGTCTGGCGTATACGTTCATAAATCTGTACCGAACAAACCAACTGCCAGCAGATATTATCGCGACAACAATCAATATTCTACGACAAGTTAGTAGCTAGTGGACGATATTCGTCTGAGCGCATACAAAGTAGTTGCGTTAAGAGTAAATGTTAAGCTTGTTGAGAATATGGTAAAAAGGAGAGTAGGAATATTAATCGTAGTAAAAGTGATAATCCATAAAAGGGTAGATGGAATGTCATTGCGGAAGAATTGTTCTAGCAGCCTGTATGCCGTTTGATGCCTATCTATCGGAGTTAAGGTTATAGCAGTAGAGTTCAAAAGCGAAATAGTAGAAGACATGGTTTAATGACTAGTATCTAACAGAATGTAGGACTATGAAAAGCGACATAAAAACAGTTGTAGAATAGCTGTTATTTGTATGAGGGATTCATCTATTTACTGTGTGGTTCTGTGTTTTATTTTGCTTGAATAATGGGCAGAGATGAAATTGACGGGAACTAAATAAAGGTTCAGCACAAGAATCAAGCTAACCCCACTAAGACACACAGCCAAATCCCACCTGAAGAAAAAAATCCATATTCCAGAGGCGGGGAGTTCACAATCTAATTATCTCAGTCGCAATATTTAAATAAAAAATCATATTCTTAAACATAAATCTAGCTGTGATCCCCTGCTACACTTTACCCAAGATGTCTCTAACGAATTGTCGGTTCTATGAAGAAAAATATCCGGAAATTGATAGCTTCGTCATGGTGAACGTCAAGCAGGTTGGTTAGATAAGATTTTGTTTCAAAATAGTAATAGTGCTGACTTTTGGAATAGATCGCAGAAATGGGAGCATATGTGAAGCTACTAGAATACGACAATATTGATGGCATGATCTTATTATCTGAACTTTCGAGGCGTCGTATTCGAAGTATTCAAAAGCTGATTCGAGTTGGACGTAATGAGGTCGTAGTTGTTCTACGGGTAGATAAAGAGAAAGGTACGCAAATTAGCATAGTCTAATTTCTGAAAAAGCTATCATTCATACGATAAAACGTAGGCTATATCGATCTATCGAAGCGCCGAGTCTCCCCTGAAGACATTGTTAAGTGTGAAGAACGATATAACAAGAGTAAGATGGTGCATTCCATCATGCGACATGTTTCTGAAAAAACACAACACCCTATTGAAGACCTTTACGAACGAATAGCATGGCCGTTAAACAAAAAATATGGCCATGCAGTAGATGCTTTTAAGCTTTCTATTACGTATGTTGAATGTTTTGTCTGCGCCAAAAGTATACTGATCTATCAAGGAACCCCGATGTATGGCTTGAGGTCTCATTTCCAAGTGATATAGTTGCGGATGAACTAAAATCATATGTCGGAAAACGCCTTACACCTCAACCTACAAAAGTTCGAGCAGATGTAGAGGTTACATGCTTCGGGTATGAAGGAATAGATGCCGTAAAAAATGCTCTCAGAACTGCTGAAGCCAGGAATACTCCTGATAACCAAGTCAAAGTCAAGCTCGTGTCTCCGCCTCTTTACGTTCTTACAAGTACTTGCTTGGAAAAATCTGTCGGCATTCAAACACTAGAAGCGGCGATAATTGATATAAAAACCAATATTGATAGTGCTGGAGGGAGTTGTATCGTAAAGATGGAACCAAAAGCGGTCACGGAGAACGATGATGTTGAGCTTCAAGCACTAATGGAAAAGCGCGAGAGAGAGAATGCTGAGGTTAGCGGTGATGAAAGCCAAAGTGAGAGTGATGAAAATGCAGTGGAATCACAAATCGTGTAACATTTATTTTTTGCTAGAACCTCAAACTACACCGTGCAAAAAATCGTCTCATATGAACGAGATTTTACTTAGAAGCTTAAAGTTGCTGGACAACCTCTTAATAACTTACTTAGACATCATTTCACACCCAATACTAATTCTGATTAAAAAATCTTGGGAAAAAAGAGATAGCGGCACTACTAAGGTTACGGGTCCATTTAACGATTTTTCTAGAATGAGAGAAATCGCGCCTGAGCGGCTGCAAGCGTTCCTAGAAAAAGTTGAGTGCAGTTGAAAGAGCCTGAACGTCGCAACCGAAATATCATCAACATGGATGAGACTGGGTTGACCGTAAGAGTTTGCAAAAACACCATGATTTTGCTTGATGATCTAAGAAGAAGGCCTGTCAAAATTTCGGCGAATCGCGATTGGGTGTTAGCAGTTGAGACTGTTTCTGCTGCCGGTCGTAAATTTTGAAGCGTCGCTATTTTTAATAGAAAATCGCGACAAACTATTTTGACTCCCGTACGGATTCTAGACTGACTCTAATATATGATCTCAGAGAACAAATGGACAACAAATAAAACTGATTGGGGAAGGCCACGGTGCATCTAACTGCCTGAAGTTGCTAATAATCCACAACGTCCCCGAACGTTGATAGCCGTGTTGGCGCAGAATTCATGTGGACATACATGCAAGAACAATAAGACCGAACTCTATTTTCTATATGCCCAATAATTACATATTTTATAGCCCCTTAATTTGTCAGGTTTCTCGACCATCAAATCAAGGTACCGTAGCCAAATCTTGGAGCTTTCGGTTCTTGATGTTGCATCACCGGTTATAAAATCGCGCTTTATTGCATGCCTTCACAGTACTAGGGAAGAAGGCTACTGGTCTCTGCCCCTAAAACCCTAGCAAAGTCTTCAACTCCTCGCAGGCTTCCGAAAGGCATATGACTCCTCCAGTACAACAGGAACCCTTATTACTGATCAAAAAGTGTCTCATTACGCCCAAGAATCCCTATGATATTTTTGAAGCTCGGCGAGAAATTGAGAAGACAGAAAATCTCTCGTGAAAGGTTCGAAAATCGTTCCAGAAACTACTCAGAGTGCTTTCTACCAGCAACCCAAAGAAATCAACTCTCCAAGCCAATATTAGTCGGCGTAGAAACTTGCTTGATGAAATCTAGACTGCGAGCCCCAGGAATATATCCAGATAGTCCCGAATCAAAGGTTTGTATTTGCAGACATAGAGATTATGATGGGTAAGATAGGAGATATGGCGAGTGAAGAAGCCGGTAAGTACTATTATAACGATAAATAGATTAATAAACATAATAAACAAAGCTAACAATTCCACAATCAACTAAAAATGTACATGAAATCTTTATTAATTCTGTAATGTTAAAATTTGTGTTGTGCACACGAGCCAATGTGTCTCCACTTTTAAAAATATCAACAATAACACAACAGGGATGGGGGTTCAAATATTGCCTATTTTACTCGTTTTTTTGTGTGTTCCCATTCATAAGCTTACGAAATGATCACACGTTCATAGCGTTCTTTTTCCAGGTGATTAGCGGGAACACTGACATCCAGAGGTGATATTCTCAAAACCCCAACTTTTAAATCTTTCAAGACTCTCAAAAATCACGTTAAAAACAAATTAAATGCCCAACCCAAACCCGTCATGTCACAGACAAAATGATTTCTTTTCAGATACTCATGGCATACTTTTTTTTTTACTAACGCGTTGTTAAGAGGTTTGAGGGTCAGAATTAGATGAATGCCATGTCAAGGCAGGGTCAACAACGGTGGGGTGATGTGTTGTATCTAGTTCAGAAGCATCAGTTGTGCGTAGCGGAAACACACGGATAATTCTGAAAACAGGGGTGTTCCAGCTTATTTTAATAACGGGAACAACGACAGACCGTGGGTCTTATTACAAAAAAAAGATTAAAATCGGTAACATTTGAACCCCCATATTCAGCATTTTGAAGTGCAACCTTTAGCCCTAAAAACTACTAAAATTGATATGATTAAATTTGTTCTCGATTTGATCAGCGTGATGATAGTTTAACATATCTATTAGCTATTTAGTAGGTTCGGCCATTGAGTATTATTCGAGATTTTGCAGCAGCTAATAAGGATAGAACTCAGATGAAATCCTCAGTGTATTAAACTCTCACCGCCCGAATGGCACCCTTCAGAATATTTTCTAAATATGGTACATATTCTAGAGCAAGTCGTTATCTGCGCGACTTTGCTTATTGGCCTTTTATTGTGTGTACATGGCTGCCCGGCTTAATTTTCTTTCGAGGTCATGTCGGAGAGATAAGCTCAATCAATGGAGAATCAATGTACCCATCGCTCAACACGGATTTTAATACGAGTTTGAAAAAGGATTTCTGCTGGATAAAAAAATGGGATCCAACCGGTCAACTTGAGAGGGGAATGGTTGTATCACTTAGGTTAGTTTAAAATCTGAGTTATGGAATCGCCCTAAACGTCATCCATCCACAGAAATCCTTTGAACCCTGAGATTCTTCAGGTCAAACGTATTGTAGCTCTTGAAGGAGATGTGGTTTTCACCCGACCACCTTGCCCTTTAGCGGAACTCAGGATTCCTCGGAATCACGTCTGGGTCGAGGGAGATAACAAAGACGCTACCAAGACGCGAGACAGTAACACCTACGGCCCTATTCCATTAAATTTAATTCAAGGAAAAGTAACTCATATTTTATTGCCTCTTGAAAGATGTGGCCGAGTTCCTCAGTTGGAACGAAGAAAAAATTCACGTGTTCTCGTGGGATGTAAAGATAATGCTCCGGGATGGTTTGATGAAGCTTAGTATGGAAACTTTCAATCAATCAAAGTTTTTTTTCACCATGCAACAATGTGAGACAAATCTCAGACCTTTTTTGGGAGGATTGACAAGATTATAAGGAATCAAATAAGTCACCTAGAAGTTTATATACCGATAACTCTATGACAAACTCTAAGGTGTTCAATAGAACCCCGTCCTCCCAAATTTTCTAGAAAACCAGTAGTCGATAGCACTTAAGCAATGGCGGAATTTAGCCTAAGGCCAAATCATCCTTAATGAATCATGCCTGGCAAATAACCATCAAATTTATATATGCCAGAAGCAGATAATTCTGCTAGTCTCCGCATGCGAAAATTTACGGTTAATTACGGTCATTAAGGTTAATTTCAATCGCCTTCATTAAAACACAGAAAACAAGTAATAATTGGCAAAGTTGATGACTTCAAATCTACAGAACTATCTAGGGCTCAGGAGGTTGAAAACTCCGTGCAGGACATTACTGAGTGAAGTACCGTGCTGCATGCTAACCAAATATGGTAATACATCAATGTTTTTTGGACCTACCGATGCAAAACGGCTCAGTAATTATTAAAGACTTGTATGGCACATGGCAAAACAATTGATCCTCTAAATTTTCAGTCACTATACTCGGGATATACAAATACATTTCCATTACACTGATAAAGCAAGAGCCTACGAACAGAAATAAATAAGCATCACTTAAGCTCCAAAATGCTTAACTAAAGTTATAGTTACACCCAGTAACAGATAAACTATCTTTACTTATATTTCCTCTATGTTCGGCAGCCTCGGTTGACTCCTCCACCACTTCGTCATGCGCTTGAGGTTCATGATGACCTGTAACAAGATTCTCTTCTATTCTAGCTTCTTCTGGCGATTTTATCTGGAGTCTAGCATTTTCGTAAGGTAAATTTGATTCGAGGGCAATTCTCTCGCAAAGTTCGGCCCATTCATTGGCTTGACGATCTTTTTCACAAGCCTTAAGGGCCTGAAGAGCAACAGACGAATCGTCAGGATTACTGGAAAATAGTGACTGGGGCTCATGGAAGTGTGAACAAGTAGCTTTGACAGCTTCTTGAACAGTCACTGCTTCTTTCTCGCATCGATCCATCAGGTTTTTAGCTACTCTTAACTGGACCCTTGCTACTTTTCTCGCCTCAATCCCTTCTCGTTCTCGGACCTTCGTAATCATTCGTTGATGAGCTGCATCAGGCCTGAGCTGCCTCTCTTGAGCCCTGGCTCTTCCTGTTGCATCTCTAGACTCTTCGATTGTCCTCAACCCATCAGGAGTAATGAGATTTCCGGGAACAGTAGTGAATCTCTGACTAGCTCTGCCAATCCAGCGAGCATCTGCATTTTGATGTAGATCTCTTTGAGATCTCTCCAAAATTTAATTATAGCATTCGAATATAGGTGTTCGTTATTTCCAGTATTGGATATTATCTCCCATCGTTTGAAGCCTTCCTCTCCACAACTGAATTCTTTCTTCATGTTAAGTCTCTTCTATAGGGAAAACATTCGTAGTGTTGGAGTGGGCACTTCCTTCATCTTCTGCGTGTTGAAATTAGTGCTACAGGAGAAACGCTGTCGGGTAGATACTACTTAATTCTCGAGAAACAGCATTTCACATTCCTCTGGAAACAATATTCCTCAGGAACAACATGGTCTGTTTGCAGAAATGAGTTAATTATCACTGATACAATATTTGGTATTCAGTCGTAATCACTAGTGTATTGTTTCTGAAAACCTGTATGAATAGCACCTCTGTGTCTAAGTGGGAGTAATTAACAACTCCCCACTTAAGATTTACAGATCTTCTTTCTGCCATTCTGTCTTCTTGCGAATATATATCTCTCAAATTTAACCACTTCGTGCTACATCAAACTTCCACATATCTACACTGCGAATTTATCCTCAACAATCGCATCGAAGTCCTGCTCGCTGGCTATGATGGTCAACGAGCACCTGGTATGTTATTTTTAAAAATAGACCTTTACAAGAGTTTGTAGGGGATTACTAAGCCGTTATATATCGGTAGATTCTTCTTTTGCTCGCTATTCAGTCCTAAGACCCTTCTTAAATATTTTGTGGCAAAAAATCATTCATATGTTACCATTTTTGGTTAGTTTTATTTAGATAAGGTATCCACGTTGCATCCTCTGTTCCTTTGCATCGGTGTTTGATTTATTCGTGATATCTTGAGTCCAAGAATATTAGAGCAATAGAGCTCCTCTCTGACCTAGGCCACACCTTTTACAGTGCTCCTATCCCCTTCTGTCACGAACCTAAGATCGCAGATATATTGACCCATGACGGATAGCCATTTGACTCAGTGATTACCCGTAGAATTCAACCACCTTTTCTACGGAGCCTTCTGCTCAAAAAAAAATTAAAAGAGCGGCAATGGAAACTGTGTATGTCATTGGGCTACAGCCATTGGGAGTAATTTGGCTCCAGGCCAAATGTAGCCTTTCGCTTAACTCTCGGTTAAGCGAGAGTTTCTTGAAAGGCGGCGACGAGGGTCTATCGAATTACTCAGAATCTGGTGGACTAAAGCGAATAGATTCCCTGGATTCATTCAGAATATTAGGGAAGATACTGAGACATGTATAATTATAACGCTGATTATGTCTATAGTCTCTCTTAGATAACGGAATATAGGTTTCTTTTAGGTGACTCATTTGTGTCTACAATGTTGTCAATCCTCTCACAGTGTACGCGGGAAAAATTCCCAAAAAACCTGCAGCACTAGCCCAGGCGAGGCCTAGACACAAGAGCCACACAAGGTGCGTATCCCCATCTGTATCTCCCTAATATCCCACTGTCCAGATATCCGCCTTATACCGACACCGCCAGCGCTCAGGTAGCGGTGCTCTTTCCTCGGGAGACAGTATATTGTCATAATATCTGTAAACTGAGAGAATTCATCGTAGCAAAAGAGGCCAACTTAGTCTGATCCATCCCCGCCATGATGGGAGCTAGGTACACTCCGGAAACTCACGTGGGTGACTTTTCCTCCTTGACCAAGTGATACGTGTTTCTGTTGGCTCTGGAGATAAATTCCAGGTTCGTAGGGGACAATACGTACAGATAGAAACGCTGTCTTGTCCCCCAAAGGCAAGTTATGATGGTGAGGTTTATTGCAATAAACTAATTCTGTTACAACTGGTGGGCAATAACTCCGCCTTGGGCCATAATAACATCCTCACATCTAACATGTATGTCTTGGAGAATTAGCAGAAGTCTTTCCGGCCTTATGCAAAATTACCACGCCTCTAGCACAATTGGTCTAACCTCAGCTCTTCAACACTGCCTCCCACAAAAAGATTCCCCGCAACGTTCCTGTATAAAAGTTTTCATCAAACCCCATAAACTCTCTTTCGAGTTAAGATCGGAGGAGAATGGCGGACAAGCCATTGGTAGAGTCCCGTTTACCTCAAGGTATTCTCTCGTAGGTGCTGCGGTATAAACGAGGGAGCCGCAAGGCTACTGTTTGATGGGAGTCTGTTTATGAAGCCTAAGCATCGGGCGAGTTAAGTTGACGATAGCTTTCCCCTGTCATCTTACTCTATTCACTTTCCCAAGAATACAAGGACCTACCTGAGTCCCTGAAGAAAAGTCCCAGAACTTCCAGGCATTGTTCTTCCTGCGACGTCTGATGAACATGTGATATTATTAATTTTCGTTTGTTTTTTTTATATATATTCTCTTGCTCGGTTATAGGCACAGGTTTGACCTGTGTTTTTTGCTGGAGACACGTACTGCTTGAATTGTGTATCTAATTTGGGCAATCGTTATTCCGAGGAGATTTGAAATCTATGTTGGTATTTCTAGCTTCATAGAGAGCAGGAACCTGACTTATCAGTGAAATTGTGTCTAGACTGACTTAAAATCTATAATCTTGCTTAATCTTACTCGAATTCTTTGGTATCGGTTGAGTCGATTTTAGTAACGGCTTAGTGTTGCAGAGACTTCAGAATCCACACAGTAACTATAGCGTTTTGACATAAGATTGTATTAACATTGCGCTTACTTAAGAGATAAAGATAATCGAATAGTTAGGTCCGCGCTTGGTACGATAAAAGTCAAGGTCTTTGAGGAGGAAATTCGACGAGGCTCGATAGCAAGGATTTATCCATGGAGATTATAAAGAAGCATGGATATACCCCTAAATGGCTCCGCCGATTGCATACTAAGAATACCCCTGTATCCCTGTACATGTACCCCCTCTCAGGCCGCCCATGTTATGAGCGGGGCACAGCAAAATTCTCCAACTTTTTGCAGCAAAACTCGCCATTCGAATATTACTATTGGAGATACACAACATAATCCAATTATTTGCCAGCTCAGATCACCTTCCTGGAAAGGCCTTATTCTCTAAATTTTTGTATTATTAAATAATTTGTTTCTTAACCAGTGCAGAGTCAGAGTCGTAGAGACGAGCTAGCTTACTGATCTGGTATATGTATTTTGACTTTATAACTTGGAATACTAAAAGATCCTTTAGATTCTATAAGACGTGACATGCTTGCGGAGTTAAAAAGAGAAGCTCGATTCTTCTCTTTTGAAAAGCTATAGAAATTCACCATCGTTGTCGTGAAGTGGGGAAATATTAGGTTTAGCCACCCTGCTGACTCGAGTATAAAGATGTTATAATTAGATCTTCGCACAGTCCTCTGATGAGGTGACAAGCAGGGATTTGAGCCGCCCCACTTAAATGACGCGCACGGACATCGTAGCCAACTCGTTTTCTATGATGAGCGCATTGAATGGAGTGGAATATGTCAGAAGAGAAGTTCGTATAGTAATCATAGCAACGGACGTAGGGATATAAAGGAGTCCTGCATCTAGTTTTATATATATTTAGCGGGCATTCTAAGTCTACTAGCATCTTACGTGGTAAACCTGCTGCATAACAACACTACTTTATTTATCTACATAGGTATCTCTATCACGTCCCTACGCATAAATTATTATAACAAAAGATGCTAAATAGCCATCCACCCCGTCTTTGTAAATTTTGATGTCCAGCCGCTATCTGAAGTGGTTCAAAGTCAATCTTGTGCAAATTTTGAAGAAAATTAGGACGTCTGTAGACTTTGGCCTTTAAAAATTAAATCACATCGTGACTTTCTATCAGCCGCTGGCAAACACAATTCCTTAGATCAACTCGCGATTTTGAGGGGAGCTAATGTGAATTTTCTTTTTCTCACAACTTGCATTCACCCTACTTTTAGAAGAAACTTTCGGCGGGTTTTCTATTTCGTCCATGTGCCAGATGTTTGCTGTCTTAGATTAAACCGTTTGATATAGGCCTCAAATAGCTTTAGAAAAGTGCCGACATGGCCAATTTTTCACGTGACATTTCAAACTTCCCTCCAGTGACTAAGGCCATGCACTAGTTCCTGTAAATGAAATGGAGTATGCTAAGACTGTCTCCTAGATTTTGATCACCGTTCATCGACATGATTTGACTGGCCATTCCTTGAGCTTGAGTATAGAAGGGAGGTTGACCTTGCGAATATGACTCAAGTATCGACTCCACTAGTACTTCCTTCTATTCTGGAGTTGTTGGAATTCCGTCTCAGCTAAGAATTTGTGCGACCATTCATTTGATCTCGAATTTAAGTAACTGGGATATTGTTTGCCTTTACAGCATCGCGTTGATTTAAAAAATCCCTGAATTGAGATCATTAACTGCCAATTTAGTAGATGTCTCACTAGTGTCCATTTCGAAGAAGAGTGTCAATAGTTATGGAGTCGTTTCCATCAAGTATTTAAGTGGAAAGCGTGAGAACCAGAAAGTCGGAGGTTTATGATTTAGTATTATTCCTAATTAGGCAATATTATTTTAGGCTATTCCCATGTGGTATGACTTATGTTCTCATTGGGTAAAAGTTTACTGGACATTCCTCGGCAAAATTAACGGCTTAAGCTCAGCCTCAAAACTTTAATTGGCAGAGAAAGCTCTGGGGAACAATATTATAAACCTTCTTTTTAATCGATTTAGAAAGACCTAATAAAATTTGATTCATGTGGAGGAAATCTTTAGGTACTTAAAGTTGAGGTCTCCAATGACTCGTCTACAAGCATCCATCACCATATGAATCAAAATGATTTTGCCAAGGCAACTTAGATTTACATGTACTCTAATACGGAAGATCATATTCCGCAAGGTAGAGTGGCTGGCGCTAATACACTTTTAGCTCCTGAAAAATCCATTTTACATCTCCCACTCAAAGATCTGACTGGTGAAGAACTTTGTTGAAGTAAAATTCAATTTTCGTAGATCAAGCTGGAGCGTGCACATCTATCCGATCTCCCTATAACCAGGGTCCCCCCCACATGAAAATTTCCTGTTGCGGGGTCATTTTTAGTGAGATCAGGGTACTAATAAATTTCCATATGAATATTTTCCAGATTAACTAGATTTTGAACATGGACAAATACTAGCCTACTTGACTAATGAGGATATTCCAGGAATCTCACATCGTAAGTTCTGCGTGATTACTGTCTTTTTTGACTTGCCGGTGAGCGATTTCACCTTGCCTATAAATTTCCTTTGCGCCAAGATTGTGCCGAAATTATGGCAAATTTCACTGATAGATTCTGGGGACAAATTAACCGCTTGGCAAGCCACTCATTCCCCTTAATTTGGTGTGATGCGTGGAAGATGGCGTTTCGGAAAATTGATTACATGTTAGTAGTACTTTTGACCTGTTATATACAAGTCTGAATAATAGCCGCTACGATTCATCGTATGTTCGGTCATCAAATTACATGTCAGTAAAATATCGTGGATGAAAAGGCGCAAAGGGAATGTGAACATTAATGATAGGGATTTAATGTATTATTTACTATAATGGTTTAATGCGAGGGCTGTATGCCCTTAGCTCACCAATAAAAGATTGTAATTTAAACTTTATTCAACCCTATATTACCAGATTGAGTTTAGCCCAAGCGCCCTCTTTGTGTGCCAAGTAATTTTCGCTGCCGCTTCATTTACGCCTGGACTAGGAGCTTTCATATAACCGCCCCCTCGATAACTCGGGAATCTGGGCCGGCAGATAGCTCTATCTATAATATCTACGTCGTCACGAAGCATGTAGAATTGCTAACCGTCAGTTGGCTAACATTTCCATGGTTAACTCAAAATTAGCGGACTAATAATAAGATGGACCCAGCAACTAGCAATGGCTCTGTTTCTACATCCTCAATAACGACTCCAACGACTCCTCCAGCTCAAACTTCACAAGGAATTACGATACTCACCTTTTTCTCTGCATTGACTACTTCGCTTATTGTCTTCGCGGTTCAGTTGATAGCCTTCTTTTTATTAAGAAATAAATTGGCAAGAATTTTGTGAGTTATTCCATGTTTTTTCCATATAAATTATATTTACTAACTAAAAAGATAGTAAACCAAAAACATATTTAGTCCCCGAAAAAGAACGAACTGAGCCACCACCTAGATCTCCTTGGGGGTGGTTATTCGCTATATTTCGATTTAGAGATCGTGAAATCATTAGAAAATGTGGCCTTGACGCCTATTTTTTCTCGCGCTACCTTCAGACGCTGCTTGTTATCTTTATACCTATGGCAATTGTAATATTACCCATACTCCTTCCAATAAACTACGTTGGCGGCAGAGGCTCTAATTACCAGGAAGAAGTGATAAATGCGACGAATGCAACAAACGCGAATAAAACCTCAGCAACAGACGTTAAAGGACTTGATACATTGGCCTGGGGAAATGTACGGCCTACAAAAACTCAGAGATATTGGGCTCACCTCACTCTTGCCGCTCTGGTGATTATTTGGGTTTGCACGGTTTTTTTTTTGGAGCTTCGAGTATATATAAGAGTTCGACAAGAGCATCTAACATCAGCAGAGCATCGCCTCAGAGCTTCTGCT
Source organism: Podosphaera leucotricha (assembly GCA_013170925.1). Classification (NCBI taxonomy): domain Eukaryota; kingdom Fungi; phylum Ascomycota; class Leotiomycetes; order Helotiales; family Erysiphaceae; genus Podosphaera; species Podosphaera leucotricha. The sequence goes on along the minus strand of JAATOF010000538.1, from coordinate 8,667 downwards.
ACTACAGTTCTTGTCAGTGCTATACCGAGGAAATGGCTAAGTGAAGAATCTCTGACAAGACTTTATGATGTTTTTCCCGGCGGAATCCGTAACATTTGGATCAATCGAAACTTTGACAATTTACTAAAGAAAATTCAAGATCGAGAATATATTTACCAGCTACTTGAAGGCGCGGAGACCGAATTAATTCGATCAGCAAAAATATCACAGCGTAAACAAGCAGAAAAAGATGCTAAAGAAGCGGCCAAAAAAGCGAAACTTAAACTTCGGATAACTAATAGAGAAAAACAACAACGACTTGAGGTTGAAAATGCGCAAGCTGTCCAATTAGCACACAGTGGAGGTCAGAGTACAGGAGAACTGCCCCATAGCCTTGACGATGCCCTTGTCGAAGAAGAAAGGAAAGTTCGAAGGCAATACTATCATCATCCTAAGCGTTCCCTAAACATACCTGCGCTTGTTGCTTTCGGACAAGGTCTAGAGCGTGGGCTTGGTACTGTTAGTAAAGCTGGTGAAACAGTTATCGACGGAGCCCGCTACGTCGGAAGAAATTTAGAGAGCCAACTGGAAACAACAAATGGATTCATGAGTATTGAAGATTTTCCATTAGGAGATGAAAATTACGATCAACGTGGGTGTTTTCGTGGGGAACCTTCTGCCCAAAATGACCCTGTGAGTGAAATAAGGAATGAAACTAGTTCACAAGCTTCTTCAACGGCTCGCTCAGAAATCACGACTGAAAATCCAACGCACGCAACGGACGATAATCCAAAAATTGATGCTGCTGATCGTATTTCCCGCAACTCGTGGTGGAAATTTTGGAAACCTCCTTCTGGAGGCTATGCCACACCTCATCCTGTGGGGTATGAAACTCGCAAAAGCTATCCTTTTCCGGAGGCAAAGAAGAAAAATAATCTAGAATACTTCAAAAATGAATGTATAGCCTATTTTATAAGTCTCATCAGAAAACTCTTTCCATTTTTAGGAGACGAAACACCATCTGAAAAATACCCAGACGCATACAACCTGGAATTTAAGCAGGATACTCCAGGAGCAGCATGGGAGAAATATTTGAAGCCAAACGACCGACCTACCCACAGACTTCCGCTATTTAATTGGACACCTAACTGGTTGCCAGGATTACCGTTAATCAATAAAAAAGTAGACACGATTTATTGGTGCCGAAAAGAATTAGCAAGGCTTAACCTAGAAATCGAAATAGATCAAAAACATCCAGAAAAGTTTTCCTTGATGAACTCTGCATTCATTCAATTTAACAATCAAGTTGCCGCTCACATGGCTTCTCAATCCGTTAGTCATCACGTTCCTAAACAAATGGCTCCTCGAACCGTGGAAGTGTCACCAAAAGATGTTCTATGGGAAAATATGTCAATCAAGTGGTGGGAAGCCTGGTTCAGAACAGGCGTCGTAATCGGTGTTGTTATTTCTATGGTTATTCTTTGGGCTTTTCCCGTCGCTTGGACCGCATCCTTGGCTCAGGTTTCAACTCTGATTGATAAATACCCTTTTCTACACTGGCTAAAAAGAATTCCAACGGATGTACTTCAGGCTATCTCTGGTGTTCTTCCTGCTATTGTTCTTGGAGTCTTATTGATATTGGTTCCAATTATTCTCAAATATCTGGCCTTCTTGCAAGGAGCACAGACGGGAACTGAGCAGCAAGGCTCATTGCAAATATATTACTTCGTATTTTTATTCGTTCAAGTTTTTCTAGTCGTCTCAATCTCTGGAGGTGCTTTGGCGGCGCTCGGATCTGCGACCAATATTACGGCCATCCCTGACACTCTTGCAACTCAGCTTCCAAAGGCAGCCAATTATTTCTTTTCGTATATGATACTTCAAGCCCTTTCAACTAGCTCTGGTAGCCTCTTGCAAATCGTTACACTTCTCCAGTGGTACATTTGGCCAAAAATAGTTGATAAAACTGCTCGTGATAAATGGACTCGCAATACAACCCTCCCATCTGTCACTTGGGGCACTAAATTCCCTATATACACTAATTTTGCATGTATTGCATTAATCTACAGTATTGTTGCGCCTTTGATCATCGTTTTCGCGATCATCACATTCTCTATGCTCTGGATCGCACAGCGCTATAACATACTTTATGTATCTCGATTTCAACTCGATACCGGAGGTTTGTTATATCCACGAGCTATCAATCAGACCTTTACTGGGCTTTATATAATGGAACTCTGCCTTGTAGGCCTGTTTTTCCTGGTTCGCGACGAACGCGGTAACCAAGCATGTGTTTCTCAAGCAATTATTATGATCGTTTTTATCTTCCTCACGGCTATTTACCAAGTCTTGCTGAACAAGTCTTTCGGTCCTCTGTTACATCATTTACCTATCACATTCGAGAAAGAAGCTATTTTGCGCGATGAAATGTTTAAAAGAGCGCAAGCCCGACGCCTCGGTCTAGTCGATCCAGAAAATAACCACAATCAAACACGTGATGAGGTCACTACCCAAGTAAACGAATCTCATGGAAACCCTGGAACCAAGTCGAGTGCATCGAAATTTGCTCACGAAGCAGGACTGAAACCGGGAAAAAATTTTAAATCTGCATTTACTGCATGTTATTGTCATGACGAAGCCGAAGAACACGCTGAAGATAATGCAGCTCTTAATAGTAGAACCACAAATAATGCTCCCGGTGAACCCCAGCGGCAGCGTAAGCGATATCGTACCTTGGAGGCTCAGCGAAGAATTGGCGATGCACTCTATGGTGGTTATAATCACGATATTGAAGATTTAACCCCGGAGCAGAGAGATGTGCTTGTGAAGCACGCTTTTCAGCATTCCGCTTTAAGAGCCCGTCGACCCACCGTGTGGATTCCCCGTGATGATATCGGGGTGAGCGATGACGAAATACGACGGACTCGAGAATTTGCAGGACGTAATATTTGGATTAGCAACGTTGGCGCTGCTCTAGACGGAAACTCAAAAGTGGTGTATGGTAAAAATCCGCCTGATTTTTCCGAAGTGGATCTTATCAACCTATAAATCACAATGCTCTTTCTTTATTTGAGTTATAAGATATTGGGGTCCTGGAAATGGAGTTTTGGGATGACGGAACAGTGAGACGGCGTTTAATAGCAAAAAAATTGTTAGACAAAAGCTGAGTTTAGATGGCATGAAACAAGCTCTGGTAGACACGACGTGATGAAATTTCGTCATTTTTATGTATAATTTTTAATAAGTGTCATGGAGGGACAAATTAAAATTTCTCGGGAATAGATATCACACTGTCTCCAATTGCATTTGATGAACAAATGTGACTAGATCTTACAGACTCTTATATGCCCGCTGTTGTTTAAAGATATAATTTTGAACATCGGATTAAAATAGTTCTGCTTTACATGAATAATACAATACTTACCTGCGGTAGTTTGCATTGACGAGGTCAGCCACAACACTGCCTAGCACAGGGCAAGGCGAAACCCTTCTGAAACCCTTATCTCTAACAATGTTCCACTTTCTATTTTTCCCAGTCATCTGCTACCGAAGACTCATGAGACATCAAGTGATCACGGGGTACTTCTCTCCCCGCAACGTCTCGAGTCTCTGACCAGAGCTGATCGTCGGCACCAGGCGAGGCGAGAATTCCAAGACCGCCCGCCCACAATGACGATGCAAACGATCGCCGTCGTCCAGCTCTTTCCCATCACGATCTAGAACCCCGTGTCTCTGTTGCCGCTACGCGGCTAGTCCATGCACGGGCATGACGTATTCGCTTAACACTGCAGACGGTGTCGGACCGTCGTCGGTGCGATCTGGCGTGACGCACGCGGGTCACGGCCTCGGCCTTTCCGGGTCCAGCTCCGCGATCCGGAACGCGCGTGGCGCTTGGTGGGGGGTGATAAATAATGCGTTGTGCGGAATGAGATGGTGGCGCCAGACTGCTGCGAGCAAATCTTGACACCTGTATTCTCCGCCTCACGAAATTACGTCGCCGGTCGATGACGGTGTGATGCGGCGCATATCTCGTTACGAATGGTGCAAGTTTCGCCGCTTGTGCTCATCTCCTTCCGAGAAAATATTAAAAGGTGGTACGCGATGAATCCATGAGGTTGGTGCTGCCTTGTGTGCCTGGTGACTTCATGGCTGGTAAAGTGAGAATGATGATTTACCAAAAGACTTCCCACGTTAATGCGGGTACAGACCATGTACATGAGAAGAAAGTGAGCATTTTAGAATCCTTTACATGCAGTTGATTTTAATAATTAATTGATTTTAGATTTGGAGTTGCTCTGATGTTTACCACCATCAACTGAACCTACGACCAAAGAGTATATGGTTGGTCGGAGATAAGCCAAAGTCGACGATCAAAGAGGATCGGAAGCACATCTCACGCAACAGATATCTCATTCCCTGTAATTATTTGTCCATTATCTGAAGTCTATGATCTTCACGTAGACCTCATTTCAATGCGGTCGGTGCCATTGAAGATTTCCAGGGTGTCGATTATATTAAAATCGAGGAAGTTGTTCGTTTTGGCTTCTTGGGATGATTGAGAATGAACTCATGTGTCTGTATTCGTCATGAGTAGGGAGATACATGTATTCCCGGTTCAGGGAAGTCGGCCGTCGGAAGATTGCTCTTCATCGTGTCAGCGCCTCCAGACTCCATACCAAGAATGAATCCAGCTGAAATGTCATAGTGATCGGCACGTGACTCGAAGATGAGGTCAACGGCGGAGACGTGAGTCACTCCAACAGATATGTTGAAGAAGGACGAAATCTGGAATCAGACCGGAGTACAAAACTGAAGGTGGACTGAGAACTCTCAAGGTGATCGAAAACCAAGCGGGACGAATCACACGCCCGGCAAGAGCTTTGTATGGAGTACGAAAGAAACGACCGAGGCTTTCTCTCTGAGTTTTCCTCAGCCGCTGGCTCGAAAGTAGGTCGTAGGTATTGGGAAACTCGGGCATCGGACAGGCACTGTTGTAGCTTTGAGAATCATGTATTCTTGGTATCCTTCGAACGTCCTATGTCTCTCCCTATGGAGCGGTGGCTTAGCCCACCTTAGAAGATAGAAGATAAGTACATGTAGTATACACACACCATCACGACACCTACTAACACATGAGTACTTGGTGAAATTTTTACCTGAGTACTACTCCTGGTAGGAAATCGGGAACCAATTTAAGATTAAAATGAGATATAGCGTCGGAACGCTTCATACATGTGATTATAGAGTTTCAACTAGAAAAGCTAGAGATCCTACCTGTAGATAGGTATATTTTTAAAACTCTTCCCTGTCTAACCTATGACAAGCATTATTTGATATTTACCTTCATAATTATGTTTTCTGAACTCTTCTTGTCCTCAACCAACAGTCATTATCATTATGGAAATGAGTAGAATTTTACTCAACGTCAAAGAGACTTTCCTACCAGATTGTGCAAAAAAGGAATCATTTCTATCCCGCTGTCGCTAAATTATCCAGCAGCTGGCATGGAACATCATTTTTGGGACAGACATCGACACGATTAAGTTGTTTATCCAGAGGCCCCGTCGGTCCGCTCACATATTTTTTAAACCCGAAAAGCGATGTCTGCCCGTGAAGAGTATCTGGATATTCTTCGTCACCCCACCGGCCTTTAAAATTCATGAGGCCAATCGGGCTCTCGTTGCGCGGCACCACAGAAAGCGGTTCGGCGATGAAGGTGTAGAAGTATGCTTTTTTTATTGGATCCCAAAGTTTGCCTTGACTTGTGTGATCAGCTAGAAAGCCCTTGGGTAAACTAAATTCGGGTGCATTCGGAAACTTTCGATCAATATCCCCACTGACTGCGTAGTTGGCATGCGTACCCCGTGCAGAATACGCCACCGGTCGAGCCCCCATCTTTTCTACGGCCGTGTAGAGGAATGCCTGTCCGTCGGAATGCTGGCTGTACCAAATCGCTGTCGGGACTCCGTTCTGAAAGCGGATCATGTTATGTTCCCAGTCCCCGACATGATCACCGAGTTCCTGGGATAGAACGATATTGCCTTTGTCGAAAGAGTAAAAGTACATGTAAAATGCATCCACAGTTCCATCATCGTGGTCGTGCACAATCACCACACAGCTTATCGCGTCAATGGTTTCTCCGTCATCATTGGGAACAACGCCGGTCAGAAATTTGGGGTTAGTTTCGATAGGCTCTCGTAATGTGAGGTAAACTTGTTTCCCATCATTTCCAAACTGGTTTAATGTATCGAGGTTAGTAAGAGAAATGGGCGGATTAAGCGACTCAATAGCCGTGAAATTGACACTCGGAATTGTATTCTCAAGATGGGCGCCAATGTCAGAAGGGTAAAAAGTCTCATTCTTGTCAAGCCAGACCATAGGCGCTATGATTGGACTCGAATTAGCTCGAACCCCCGTTATACCATCTTCTGAAGGAGAGTAACAAACCAAAGTCAATCACAAACTGCGGTACTCCCTCTATTTGGCATTCACGATCAGAGATTGGGCCAGCAAAGACAGATGAGCCATGATGCCAGGATATGAGAAGGAAGAGAGCTGGATGGAAAAATATCATCTCAGTAACGTGTCACTGTATTCAAGTTACTACATGATAATGCGAATCAAATTGAAAAATCAGAAGCTTCATTTATACACCTACCGATAATTGCTCTATGGTTGTTCTTGGCCTGGTTAGTTACATACCGCAATGCGATGATCGACAAGCTCAACGGCCAATCATCGCGGCCTAAAGATGTTGTCTCGGCGTCTACAGGAGTTCTATGCAAGGGAAACATTACTGGTCCGTGCGCCTCTTGGAATTCCTCGTGTCCACAAATTTTGTTTCATATAAAAAATCGATTAATCATCCATCTCCCGGAAATCCCTGTGACAACGCAATCACCGACTTCCTAACTTACGGCATGTAGCGTCCAAACAAAACCATCGAACTGCCTATGAAATGCCACTAATGTAAATAAATTGGTATTTGCTAAATAAAATGACAGATTGTGAGTTATATGAGAATATCTGCATAATATCTGCGACAAAATACAGTGGCTGGAAGAAGATGACTAGCCACGTAGTCACTATATTAATACTCAGTAAATATCATTTTTCGCAGACAATTGGCTCAATCCTCGGCTTTGTTTTGTTTATTTCTATTAGTTAACATCTAACTAGCACAAGTTAAATCTCTTACACATCAAATACGATAGAGCCGACTGCTCTAGTGGCTGAGGTACGCCCAACTTGACAAACATAGTTGGCGAGGTCGCAAAGTTTTAACGTTTGGCAGCCAAGAACGCGAAGTTATGATACAAGCTTAAGAAACGTGAAGTTTCTGTTTTTCATAGGACAGTTTGAGTGTTTGAAAACACTTATTTCTACGACCACTTGGCCACTCCTCAGAAGGTGCTAAAACGTATGAGAGTTCTTGGAAGTCTTGAAAATAGCAGACTACGTGTCTGGCTCAATCCCCGGCATTGATGTCACAACATCCTGCCCAAGTACTAAGCTCGGAGTTAATTGAAACATCTATGTCTACTCCTATGCCATCTACTTGTACTGCTGGTTTTGATTCCATTAACAACGCTCGTTTTGTGATTTTTCGTGGTCCAACATTCGCCCCTACGTCAAATTTGGAGCCAAACTTAGCCTTGAACTTGTCAAGTGCCTCCCTCTATTTTCCTTCCATGTTTTCCTTTTCTAAACTTCATATATTCTGAATGTAAATTTCTTTCGACTTGGTTCGTTCTTAGTTAAGGATCTACTTAACCCTCTGAGCTTGTCTTCTAGGGTGAATTTGTCACGTGAAAAAAAGAGTAAACAGAATAGTAAGTAAATCAAGATTAATCTCGTAGTCGTAGAGACTTTTACCCTATTTAACTAATTACAATTATCTCCTAAGCGTGTCATAATCTTGTGCAATGTTAAATGTAATAAAGAGATGGAGTCAACCTACCATAAATGGATGTCATGGGCTAAATCATAAATAATATTCAGAGTGGCATGGCATTAAGCCAATTCTGTCGCAGAATCGCGTTTCTCTTATTGAATAGGTTCTTATTCATTTACTGTATATGTTAGCCCTTCGATTAGCCATTGTGTTCCGAAAAGCAGAAAGAACGGGTTGTAGTCGTTTGGCGATACGGGTCGATTAAAAATGGAGACGGCATCAACTCCCTGAGATTCGAGAAGCGTTCTTGTAGGAATAAATTTTAAAGTACTATTAGCCTTTTCTACCCTTCCTCTACTTGGTGGGCAGGTTGGTGTAGACCTGCGCTTCAACTCTCGTAAAGTACAGCGCATTATGACTAATAATCTTATCTTGGTGTTTCCGTTGAGAATTTTTTCCAGGCTACTACCATTTTGTCGTTTAATGTTTTATCTTACATTCAAGGTATGTGTTTCGGAAGACTCTGGGAATAGTCATAGATCTGGTCAAAATCCATTTAGCTGTCTCGGACAAGTGTGTGTAAATGAGAAAAGTAAAGTATGAGGGAAAGACAAATGCTGTCAATATAGCCCTTTAGTCGACCATGATTAGATAAAAGGATTCTGCCTTGAGCAATGTGGTAATTGATCAATGAGAATAAAGTAAGACGTATTTAAGTCACGAGGTGTCTTGTGGCTCCGACTACGGCAATCTGAGTGCTAGTAGAGCTTTAAGACTAATTCGTGATGTGTGTC
>JAATOF010000533.1:0-14538 GCA_013170925.1 Podosphaera leucotricha | reverse complement strand
TTAACGGGGCGCCTAACGCCTTCTTTCTTCCTAACACTCTTCTCACCCGATCATCGCTGTTTTACCCATTATCCAGATTATCACTCAACACCTACTGAAATTTCAATCCGCGTGTATTTTGCTAGTTTCTTGTGAAGATCAACTCACCTCAGCTACCTTCTTTCATCAACTTATCTTCAGAAAATCGTCAGATGCACGCCCTACTTCGAACTGAGACACTTTGCTTTCAACTGTTTTGGCATGAGCGAGCTTGTGGTTAAAAGAAAATTGATGAAACGGAGATACGCACGTAGGATCGCCCCCCTGAAATCTTTTCTCTCCCTAGGTAGCAAGTTTGCCAGGAGATATCTTCAATGGCAAAAACAGTACTGGAAGATGATCCTTGGATCATATGTCGATTGAGACATCTTAAGTTTTTCGATATGATGTTGATGATATGTGTAGTACCAATGATTTCATGCCTCGGGTATACCGTAAAGGGGCTTTATCACTTGTAAGATTGTGTTTGCCGGCAGCTGTAATTCTTTCGGTGGTCTCACAAAAGCCTTACGGTTAAGAATTGCTGACGATTGCACATAGATATAATGAGTGGTCGGAATTTTCGTTTTGCATTATTGCAGCGATTGCTAGGATTATACGCTGGCTGATGGTCTGATTAAACTGGGTTCTTGATGGCAGGCTTGGAAACAATTGAATCACGAGGGAATTCAGTCCTATTTACCTATTTCTAACATTTTGTTCTCTATGGCTTAATTTAAATTTAAGGTCAACGAAGCGTACAACAGCAGGTGTATCTCAGGAAAGGTTCGGGAGAAAGTTTGGTGGATGCTCTGGGGCTTCTTATTCGGACGGAAAAAGGGGTCTCTTTTATTCTGGGAAAAGGTGTGGCGTTGTATTACTGCAGCCGGCCACTCTGAGAGGATAGTCCCTCTCATAGATAGCATGGTTTCACAGGAGCTGAGGCTTCTCGTGATGCATAACAACGCTCCTCCTCACAAGGCAGGGCTGACGATGCGTGAGATGGAGGGAAGAAATATCACTCCTATCAACTGGCCGCCGTATTGCCCTGACCTGAACTCGATTGAAATTGTCTGGGACTTTATGAAAGACTAAATGGATAGTCATCATTTGCAGGTAGCTCAAGGGAGGCGGCAGTCTTTACAGGAATTTCGAACCATCGTGAGCGAGGAATGGGATTTGGGGTTTAATGGGAATAATTTTTTACATCTTGTGGAATGATGCCGCAAGTGAAGGGGGCTATGTAAACTATTAGTTAGAATCGTAAGTAGCGAATAACCCCACAGACGGGAATTTTATCCAAAATCATCCCTCATCCATGTATAAATTTAAGGTTTTCTATCAAGATCTACGGAATATCATGCCGGCTCAAGTTAGCAAGACTCTATATACCCTGTAAAACTCATATTTTAGCGCCCGATTCACAATAATTGTGCTTTTAATGTAGAGAGAGTGCTGCAATGCAGATTACTTCTCTGGCAGAAGAATGCTTCGTTCGCGCGAAGTTATTCGCATGCCAGCTTTTCAGTGGCTGTTCGATAGTGGAATAGCTCTTTAGTCGAAGCGCACTTGAGAATGTAGCGGCAGGCTTGAATCCCTTCAAAGTCTGCTCGTAAGTTGTGGGCCTTAAGAGTTCTTTTAGTGAGGCACCGGCGGCGAGTATGATTTCCCGTCATCGTAATATAAAGCACTTTACAAGAAGGAATAAACAGCGTAAATGAAATGTGTCAGCAATCTGTCATTTCTTGATCTCATTACTATTTTTTGAAATATCATACCCCCAAAAGAGGCCAGAGGTGCTAATCTAGCAAGGGGGTATTCCGCTCATGATCAGGCCTTATATAGAAAAATGCCAAGACATCACGCACGTAGTTAATATTCTGGTTGTACAAAACGACTAGCTATAGTAAACTTCATTAAAAGACCTTTGGTACCGCAATTATGTCGATACTTCCTAAGCCCGATAAAGATTTCACCAAGGAAGTAGATAAACAGATTCCAGATGCTGAGAAACTTGCAAAGGTAAGTCTTCTCACATCTTATCTTTTGAACTAACTAATTCCTATCTCAAGACGAATGTGCATGGCGCAATTGAAAAGCTCACAATATTAGAGAAACAAACACGACAGGTGAGTGATAAATGAGCTACGATACACTCAGCTAAGTCAGTTTCCAAGGCGTCAGATCTCGCTTCAACCTCTCGTGTTCTAACAGCAATTGTCACTATCAGTAAGGAATCAGGAGATTGGGGCTTGCTGAATGAGCAAGTTCTCTTGCTCTCTAAGAAGCATGGTCAGCTTAAGCAAGCCATCACAACGATGGTACAGGTAGTAATGGGATTCCTCGATTCGGCACCAGATATGACGACCAAACTCTCAACTATCGAGACATTACGAACCATAACGGAGGGCAAGATCTTTGTTGAAGTTGAGCGTGCCCGTGTGACTAAGATTTTATCGGATATTAAAAAACAGCAAGGCGATAGGAAGGCCGCCGCGGATATCTTGTGCGAACTACAAGTGGAAACTTTTGGCTCTATGGAACGAAGAGAGAAAACCGAATTTATTCTCGCTCAGGTATCTCTCTGTATAGAAAACGAAGATTGGACCCAAGCTAGTATTCTAAGCCGTAAGATAAGTACGAAATACCTTGCAAGGAAACCCAAAAAGACTATGGATCAGATTGCGAAGGAGAAGAGGGATCGGGAGAAGAAGTTAATAAAAGGGGAAGACGTATCTGAAACTCCTGAAGACGATGTAACTGATCTAAAGCTGAAATACTACGAGCAGCAGATTACTTTGGGAAAACATGATGATCAATATCTAGAAGTTTGTAAGCATTACAGGCAAGTACTAGATACTGAGGCGGTCGAAGAAGACCCTCAGAAGCTTCAATCTGTGCGTAATTTATCTCCTCAACTACTCTTACTTACAACTCTAGGTCCTGCAACGAATTATTTATTTCGTTATCCTCGCGCCCTACAACAATGAACAATCTGATCTCATTCATCGTGTGCAAAATGACGTCAGAAATTTACAAGTACCGCTAGACGCACAACTTTTGAAATTCTTCACTGTTCATGAACTCATGCGCTGGCCAGATGTTTCTAAAGTTTTTGGTCCTCACCTTTGTAACACAGACGTGTTTGATGCCCAAGAAGGCCAATCAGCAGATCGAAAGGCCCACCAGAGATGGCAGGATCTTCGGAAGCGTGTCATTGAGCATAATGTCCGGGTTATAGCTAAATATTACACCCGAATCCAGGTTCCTCGTCTCACTCAATTACTTGACTTGACAGAAGATGAGACAGAAAAATATATCAGTGAATTAGTGACCGCCAAGACTGTCTATGCAAAGATTGATCGACCAGCCCGGATAGTTAGTTTTTCTCAGCCAAGAGATGCCGATGATGTATTGAACGAATGGAGTGGAAATATGAAAAGTCTTCTAGGCTTGTTGGAAAGAATTGACCATTTGATAACTAAAGAAGAGATGATGGCTCGTATCCAACCAAATAAAGCATCACATTCTAGCCAAACAAGTAAAGTACATTAATGGAATACTGATTTTTATTACTTTTATTACTAGCCGTGCCAATAATTAAATCAGATAACAAGATAACCAGTACCCTGTCCTTGATTGAAAACATTACTTTATACAGAGGGCAACCAACTCGCTCATAATTAGTTCATACTCGCCCCGTCATTAACAAAAATACTTCCCACGGTACGTCAAAATAAAATTTCCAAATCTGAAATGCTTTTCTCTGTCTTTTTCTCCATTAAACACTTCTTGATGAATGATAGTAAAGCACCGCCCATAATTTTGCGATTCGGCACGAAATGTCCACCGGGGTGGTAAATTAGCGTTCTCTTCTCTATGGCGCATTTCTTCACTAATGCCATAGTCCTTACTTCCTCCACAACTGAATCTAAGCTTCCGATGAAATGAAGTGAAGGAGTTTGTATCTTGGGTTCGAAGAAAGCTCGGTACGAAGGATGTGCTGCCAAGAAACCGGAGTAAACAACTAAGAATTTGAGTCCGTTCGGGCACAATGTTGAGAGGTCTCGCCAATCCTCGGGGAAGGGAAGAGCCTCTTTATCTTTCATTCTTAACTCATCGAAAACTTGCTGGCGTCCAGGCTCGAGAAGCGACGTAACCATAGAAGCAGCAGCGGCACCTTGCGAAAACCCCATCACCGCGTCTATTCCACCGTGCTCACGAATAGTTCGAGCAAGTGTCGATAGCCCCTGTTCGAGCCCACCGTACAATCCTGAATCCATATCACGGGTCCACCATCCCCACAGATCGCTCTCTTCATCAGGATCCATGAATTTAGCTTTGTATCCAGGTATATTTAAGGGACAGAGGCGGAAAGGACCGGTAGGGTAGATTAACTGAATGCCCGAGTAACCGTGAAAGATACTGTTGCTACCATGGACATTTGATTCTGATACGAAGTACTTGTTGAGCATTTTCTCAATGGCGCGAGTCTTACTATGAAAGAGAGGCCCAGATTGAGTGTAGCCTACGTGAAGTTCAAAATTCCAACCTCACTAATCGTTGAGAGAGGTGAAAATGTACTAACCGTGAATCATAAGAATTTTGAATTTTCTTGGGGACGGATCGATAGCATCTACGGCTGATTGCCTGTCCTTACCGTCGGTTAGAGCAACCATCTTGAAATTGAATGGGAGTTTGAGAAGTTTTTCGTAGAGAAATTTGGTTTGGATATGGGTACCAGGAGATTCCACAGATAACACTCTTTTAAGAGATGTAGGTAGCTGTGGTTGGAAATGATCGATGACCTTGGGAGAAGATAAATTCCTGAAAGGCGTATTCGAGTATATTTATAATTATTTTTCCAATTGATAACAAAAATTTATGTTAACAGCTTTTGATTATGAAACGTGATAGCTATCGAGCTTGGTTCACTTACGCAAAGCCTTACTGAAAATATCTCGACATTCTACACCTCTAACCCTGGACGCTGATTTGCGGTTGATAGTTGACGAAGATATTTGGCGGCAACAAGGTTACAGGGGCAAAAGGACCTGGCACATTTACCCTGAATTGGTGATCATAGAATCCTAAGATAGAGTTTGCCTCAGGGAGGAAGGCTACAAAGTTAGCCGAGAGTATGGCTCTAAAGTTATTTTCCACTAAACAAAAACTAGAATCGTTGACACAAGGGTCCACTAAAGATGACTGAACACCGGGAATCATTCATGCCCCCCGCGAATCTGGGAATCAGAAAAATCGTCCAGGGCCAGAATGCAGGCCCACCGAAGTTTATTTTACGTAGCGAAAAAGCTTAGAGGCTTGTTTAGAATTTCAATTATCTGTTCGTTTGTTGACGGACTCAATTAATTGAGGATTGAGCTGTACGTAGATAAAGTGTTGATGCACGATGCCTGCCTTGTACGCTCATTTGGAACAACCGACGTCCCAAAACGGTAGGCAAACGGCAGACCATCTAAACTCTGAATCTTTTCACGATAGTAGCGAGCATCACTGCACATCTATGGGAAAGTTGAGCCTGACCACGTCTCACTGGTCGACGGGACTGGCCAACTCATGAATTCGTTTCTTCGTCCGTCACAATTCTTGTCGTAGGGGTCGGTAAAACGAATTACAAAATTTTGCTTAACTAAGATTTTGGGAGCGTGAATAACTTCTGTCCCCCCCGCTCGTGGTGTCTCGGTCTCGACGCACAGAACTTACACTGGAAATGCTGCTGCTAGATCTCTTGAGCTATATATAGCTAGCTTACAAAAATCAGCCACTTCTACGGCGTTTATGCGGCGATCAGGCACGTCGCACGCCGCACGCCGAGCACTACTGCCCCAACCCTTGCACTGTCGGGATCCACTTGATCTGCATGGGCTAAGTAGGGCGCAGCGGCTCGAAATCCAGATTCCCGGTCAACTTCGCTGGGCCAACGTGATCTACAGAGGCGGTGTTTTAGTCAAGACAACATCCAACCTTGGAAATAATACAATGAGTCTTCACTGAGTCAAGTTGGAGTAGATTTTGAACCACATCTTCCCATCTACGTATGACTTGCACAGCAAACGTGGTAGACTGCGCTGGATAAGGGCTGCACTTGCAAGACTCTCACCAACTGTATGTGCATACATGTACTTCAACCATTCACCAATTGACGGTTGTTTGCTATGGCTCGCTGCTTCAGCACGTTGTGCAATGATTCTCGTTTTCCAAGCTGGTCAAACACGTCATCGGACGAAGCTGTCTACAGTAAGGAAGTTTGGAAAACGATTCGTGGGGATTAAACTCATACTCAGCAGGTTCTGCAGCAATGCTTAGGACTGCTTTGATGCCCGACACACCCTAGCTGACGACGGCGACACCTGCAAATCATAGTGAATGATACCAGGTCGCCCCATCGCCACTTACTCCATCAAATTCCTGCTCTTCAGCCATACAATTCATTCGAGTAATGCGAACAGAGACGTGCGTTAAAGGGATACAAACCATGCCGAAAGCCGTGCTCTTCCTCTTACACCGACGCATGCCGTCTCTGAGAGGCTGTACGAGCCTTGTACGTTGCGAAATGAGCCGGTAGAAAGGTAATGCTGTGTATCTGCCTAGCTAGTCGTTCGGCAGCTGACATCGTCATTTACGTAGCTAGGCTCTTTTCCCTTCCTATTTTATCTCGACATGTCAAACAGTGTGACTCGAAGGATACAACGAATGCTGCAATATTGGAGTACAAATCAATATCATGTGTCGGGATTTTTTGCGGGGAAACATGGTATCAATCAAAAGCTAGCAATTAATTTGCCTGACATTTGGTTAAGACACTTGACAAGAATACGAAAAATGTCTATGTAAACTTTGATGGCTGAAAAAACTGTCTTGGTTGCATAATGACTCTGCTTATGTGGCGTGATTTTTTTTACTGCTCGTTAAGCGCTGTAAGAACTGCAGTAGCGTTGCAGCTATCTATATCTGCAATGATGATTAATTCCTTTTTCTCCACCTTTCTCTATCAAGCACTATACACGGTTCGAAATTTATATGGGACATATGAAAGATTGTAGAGGTGTAATATGCAAAACTTGTTCGAATTTTGGGGTAATTTCGCTAAATCTCATACTATTATGAGAATATTTTGCCTCAAGGGCAAATGACAATACAGATCAAGGTGAGTTTTGTATTAAATAATATGACGGAAGCAAACAAAGTTTACCTCAAGCCCAGAGCACGAGAACTCATATTGTCCCAAAGTTTTCTCATCGGTCAGATCAACTCAGTACGTCGCGCTCTGATGTTACTCGATAGCGTGCAAAACTTAACTCGATAGATAGTAAACGTCAGAACTTTTTATCTAAGAGAACATGGATGTTCATGTACTCTCAAACGCAAAATTCACAGATTCTGACTATCATTGGAGTAATTCTTTTAATGTTGTGCTGCTGTCTATAATCGATCATCTTCATCCTGCGCCTGTAACTCAATCGCCGTTTCTACTATAAAAAGTACTTGCCTGACCTCTATGG
Source organism: Podosphaera leucotricha (assembly GCA_013170925.1). NCBI lineage: Eukaryota > Fungi > Ascomycota > Leotiomycetes > Helotiales > Erysiphaceae > Podosphaera > Podosphaera leucotricha. The sequence goes on along the minus strand of JAATOF010000533.1, from coordinate 6,997 downwards.
GTATTGGACCTGTATTTCATAGGTTGTGAATTGATAATTACTTCACAGAGATATTAAGAAGACGAGGATAACTGGGTGAGTTGTCAAGTAGTGTGTTTTTTTCTGATATTCTGGGGCCAGATCCAGCCAGCCAGCCACTCTTGCCCGATTATATAACTTCTTCAATTCAAGTCTTATTCAGTGCAACAATGTCGAGGTTACTTAAACCACAAGTTCGGGACAGCGAGTTAGGATGAATGGTTGCTTGGGACAGGTTATCGAGATAAGAACCGTTCCTTACCGCACAATAAATGAGCTCAACGTCGATACATATCATGGGTACCTTTTTCCATGGTGGATGGACAAACATACCCCATATTCTTTGCTTCTACGTACATGTATGCACATGTATATGCCTCAGTGTGCAACCTGGGCAGACATCCAAAGTTCGTCGTGTGGTATTATCTGTCTAGCGTCAAGAATTTGAACAATACGAAATATAGAGCAATCAGATAGGTCTCTTTATCGGAGTTGACCTTATCATCCGGCCGTGTGAGATGTCATCGGCCTTTCAATGGCTTCTCGAAGACGCCTCCTGTCATACGAGAACTCTCAGACGTTAGGACAGGGACGAGACATCTCATGACATGGATCGATCTATGGGATGTCTACGTAAACTGATATTGGGGAAGCAAATTGTCTCTATCAGCGAATGATATTTGTTATTCAGCTGTAATAATCATGAGAGAGAGATCGTCTGGAAGCACTGGCGAATTTCTTGGAATAAAGCATGCGGAGATACAGCCGGAGGCATTGACGAGGATACATGTACATTGCATAAACTCTAACTCTAAATAAGAGATTATCATGGGCTGACTAACTATAAATAAAAATAATTGGTATAGCACGAAATAGTACAAAGCCTCACCATAAGCAGAATTCCCCCTTTGTTCCATTAGCGCATCATTTAGCTCGCTTAATACTCCAGAAAGGGTTATGAGTTCCCTTAAAAAACTCAAGTCAAATCAAGAAAAACTGCCAAAGAGGGCTAGAGGCGCTAATGTAGCAAGGGGGCATTCTGCCTTGTACAAATAGATGTACATGTATATCTGGTGTGAGAGGATTAAGCGATTGGAATATCGATTTTAAAGTTCTGCTGGGTCGTTCTCTTTGAGCTCTCGTCTCTACTTGGTAAATATCTCAACAATCTACATCTTATTTACCGTGCCAGAAGACGACACTCACGACACGCTAAGCGAATATTGTCATGTTATTGAGTAGCTGGATCGGGTTAGTGGGTCATGAGTAATCTCGTTCCGTTCCCCAGTCTCTCTTGACATGATTGGTTGAAAATAACGATCATGTAAAGAGTGATTATCTCTGCAATTATTAATTATTAACCTTTTATCTTAACTTTCCGTCTGCTGTTCTACCTACATGTATGGGATAATTACCATGACCTGAATTAACCTCCTGTTCAGCGCAGGTAAATTAGCATGATCTACTCTACGAATTTGCCATGTCGCATGGTGATTTTTACGTGACCGATGTGGCTGTCGTACAGTGGTGTTTTATTTGCAGTAAGATGTAAGATGTAGAACTGTTTGGGGTCTTTTGCATCATTCGCGTGCTCCCCTTCAGCTGGTATGATGAGCTCTTATCCTGCAACCCGGAAAAAGAAGAGTTCATCTCTCCTATCCATCCATCCATCCAGCCAGCCAGCCTTCAACTTCAACTTCAACAGGGGCAACGACTGTCTTCCTTTTGATCATCCATTCTTCCATGAGCACTAACACTCTCCATGGCTGGGTAAGGCTCTCCGGGCAACTTCTTCGTTGCTTCTTTGACGGCTGTATGGAGATTGCTTGATTGGATTTTCGATCATGTCGCCAAGCCACTTGAGGCATCAGAGCAGGGCGTCGGCCGGAGCGTTTTTCCGAGGGAAATTTTCGGCAGCGAGAAAATATCCGATTTGTCTTGAATAGGCTAGAGGCCTTAGTTTCACCCATACTAAGTAAAAAATTCACAAAGTTTCAAACGAATCTTACCCACGAGATACAGAGATTGTTAAGACATAGAGATCTTCAAATCTTCAGCTTGCGACTTAGAATTACTGACCATAATTTATGGCTTTTGAAGTGACCGGCTGTCTTGATCCACCATGATTGAGTCTATATTAGAAAATCGGATATTAGGATTAATAGGAACTCTTATACGGCGCTAAATTAGAATCGGTCTGGCTCTAGAGTCTGTGAATTTTTTGCCTGTAATTCTGCTTTTTCGGGGAGAGCCCGGAGACTGAAAATCCCGAACGTACTAAATTACTATATACATGATGAGAGCTACAAGGTGAATCATCTACATGTATTTTAAAATTAGTTCTACAGGGCGGCGTTGATGGTCGCTTTATCTGCCTAGGAACTTGTGATGGGTTCAGAATTTTACTTGGGTTTCAAGGAAATAGACTGGCGTATTTCCAGCCAGAGTAAAGCAATCGAACATTGAAAGTTTCTATGCAGGCAGGATGGTAGCAAGGAACAAATTTCTGTTCCATTACTGCTGCCGCATCATCGAGTTGTGTCAGTTCGGCATTCTGAGTGCGATCCCTTGCTTCAATGAAGAAAAAACATCCAAGTTCAAAGGTCGAAGAACATGACTTGAGTGAGCTGATAAAAATAGTCGCTGAATATCATCTTGCTTCCATAGTCATAGGAATTCTGTGCTTATATGACTGCCATGTCCATCCATAATCTAAAGACGATGGCTACCTGATCCTGGTCTTTTTCTGGGATAAAGGTGTTCTTAAGCCACTGAATTGCAATAAAATTGCTAGTCCATCCATTTTCAGATGTCGTCAAACACCAATCTGGTGTTTGCTCTGGGAACCAGGTAGTTTGTGGGTTGTCGCCCTTAAATATGAATGAAACCCCCGGTAGCGCTTACAGACTCAACTATCGACACCCACTCTTGTGATTCAGGAAATTTGACATGTATATCATCTTTTCTGAGAGCTTGCACGCACCTAAGGGTTCGCACAAACACCAAGAGCAATACCATGCGCATCGGTATTCCAAATTTTTTGTTGCTCTATATCATAGCGACTTTGCATCTCCTGATATCGAGTGTGGAACTCAGAAATGAGTTCTAAATGAGTCCCATTGATTTTAGCAGCCTCAATCTCCCCAGCAACATATGTTTGAATATTTGCATCTGTGGGTTACGACTCATAAATTTTTGTAGCTATTTATTCGAATCGGTTCGTGGTCAGAATTGCTCCGGGGAGTTCGAGCTGTCATTTCTCGAACACGGGCGTGAGTTGAAAGAATTCCTTGCTCATCCTACTCAAGTATCCTTTGCACTAGGTACCCCTCCTATAATTTCGACAATCGCTGTTTTGACTTACGTGTAGATAGATTAATGGTGATTCAAAAATTTATTGTTCGTGGAGGAAAATGCGGCAATCCTAGGTCCTCTAACTTATGTCGGCATATTTTCCGACTCTGAACCAATTCCTGGGCACATGTATGCCCTGAAAGTACTTGGGAACCCCGATTCTCACTCATCTTGCACTTTTTGAATTTATAGAGGGGCGTGTGGTTCACCTATAAGCCCTTACTATGGTTAAAGCATCGAATCACACAGGGCCGGTGACGCTGAGGTAACGATGAACACAGGAGGATAGAGCTCATCCTATTGGCAGCGTACCTTAGAAGTACTCGACGTAGCTGACATGTTGGGAAGAAGTTCAAAGGCAATTTGTGTGCATAAACATAGAAATATGAGGAAGCAGCTCTGTAAAATGCTATCAAGAAATTTGGGTTCAGTTCTATTGAAGGTATGACTGTGGGAGAACTAGATATGAGGATCCTATGACAAGGAGAGATGGTTCCATCTGGACGAGAACACCAAAGTCAAAAATTATATGCTCGATGACGATATGCACAGCTTCGATGAATCAGTAATTAAGATGAGAATGATCTCAGCAGAATATGTGGTAACTTCCGTCGAGCATCGAGATTGTAAAAAATAGATACCAAAAAGAAACTGAGAACAGGTATCTATCATATGAGGTGATAATATGATAAGACGGAATATTTGAGCTTTGATCTTCACGCAGAAAATGAGGCCGCATCAAGTTGTAAATCATAAAAAAGATAGCGAACAAAGCAACAGCGAACGGTTACAGTAGTTGAGGATCAGAGAATGGCTCTTCTGAAGGAAGTTGAAGCGGGAAAGATGAAAAAGAAGGTAGAGGAGACAGGAGCTGAAGAAGTAAATAAGTGTCAGGAAGTACTGTACTGCAAGACCTGCGAGTCACGAACCTCTAAGTAGGGACGGTTGGTGGGGGTGACTTCAAAACGTCTCGTAATTTGGCAAAATAAGCTTTATATTCATTCACCCTACGTAGATATCTCATGTTAATACGACGAGGGCTTCTTTGTCTAATTATCAATAGTCAGTAATATTACGCCTCTTAGTTGACATTTAAACAAAGTATTTAATTATTTTTGAGACATCTTCATCTACCCTTTTTTTCCGCTGGTTTAACTAGCCATGAGAACCATTCTAACCACAGGAGTTAATCAAATACCTCTGTGACAGCATTAGATGAATAGGCTAAGCTAATCCGCGGTCTACACTCTACACCGAGACTTTTCTGAGATCATGGCACGATTCTCGATTTGTCCCGAGGTCCAGGTCACAGGCGGAGGTATGGGGAGGCTGGGAAGGTCAGAGTGACACCTTAAGTATACACAAGTCAACTGCGGCCGGCTGGACGACCTCTCTGAGCGCTTCAGGAAGGGAGCTATGTCTTCGGATTTTGTCCTGATGATGATAGTAGGGGAGCCCCATACCCAGTGGGTTTTAGTGGATTTTTCACAGCCATACACCCATAAGTGGCCTTTGTTTGTATCGTTGGCCGGAGAGATATGAGGAATTAACGGCTCCTCTACCTGTACACTCGAATGAGGGCTTATGGTGGTATTATCGATAGATAGGGACCGCAGAGAAGGCATGTTGGAGGCATATTACCTAAGGAATAAGCTTCTTTAGTCAGTACCCGTTTTACGCCCAATTTAAGTTGGCAATATTAATACGCAAAAATCTGTTGGCTGTAGATATCAGGATTGACGTAGTTTTCAATAAAAAAGGATAGTCATCACAGTAGACATTGGTTAGTCTTCGACGAACTTGGAGAGACATTGAGTCAATGTCACGCAGAATCAGGACTATGTGTGAAGCTGGCGGTTGATAACTAATACTTATAAATGTCAGTGTTTTGTTCTGATATTTTAAGTAAGTGGGTCGACTATTCAGTGAGGCATAGTGTACCCTGACGTAGAGATTTGGCAAGGATAATTTTTATGGTGATTTTACCATAATTTTAATTTGGCAGACGAGGCTCCTGGAACTAAGCCTCTTTTGAATATCGTGATTATCTAACTACACAATCCTACAAATTCTATGAAAATGGCGTCAAGAACCGAGATAACTAATACTTAGTTGGCACTCCGTCGGCACCTATTACGGCCTAGCGTCTATCGTGCATGCTTTCAATGAGAATGGTGAGTCCTTGGGTACTCATAGAATCCCACGCCTCCTTCACGATGGCACGAAGCTGATCTGACGACTGCCGCTTGCCCATACTTAAATGAGATAGATCTTGATGTCAGATTCAAGACAAGCACGACTCCATTAGCACTGCATGGGACACATCTTCCATAGTGGCCTAAGCAAACTACGGCAACGGTATGATATTCCGAGGGATGAAGTATAAAATTACAAGCCACGGAATCGGACACGGTCAGGAACAAGTAAAGTGTCAATGCTGAGTCATCTAGCGAGTCTTGGCAAACATACCATCTACTTTGTATCTGGTAGGTAACACTGTAATACTATCATAAAAGATTGTTATCCTACTGTTGGTAAATTTCCAGGTTGTATATGTGCACAATGGTTCTATTCAGGTTAAAAGTTCTATCAATTCTATCTATCTTGACTTTGCCAACTTAAGCTGTCTCGCCTAGTGCATGACGTCATATACGTTATTCGCGATCTAGCGTGTACGCCGTTCTATTCACGTGCGTATTTATCTCTAATTACAACTGTCAAGATCATCATGACAGATACCTTAGTCATATACTCGCTTGTACAATATATATAACTGCACTCGGGTACTAACCTTCATAATATACATTATTGCATTACCTATCTTTGACAGGTTATGAGACCGGCTGAACTTCCACTGGAATCTTCCTTCGGTTATCTTATCGCTCTTCGATCTTATCATCGTCGTCCTTCACCGTCGCCATCCACTGCTCACCTATTGTTTTTCCCTTGCTAATTGAACGTCGCATCCAAAGATGTCCCACTCCAACGAAGCCATCCAATACAAGTCCAAGTACGGACTCATCACAATGTTGACCGCTTCGACATTCAATGAGTGGTACGTGGGCTGCCGAAGCGCACTAGCTATCTTGGGCGCTCGGGGTATCTTGGAGGGTACTGAAACTAGACCAACCAATACTAACGCACAGAGAGTATGGGATGAGAAAGCAAGAGAGATTCTGAAAGTAATAATCGGGTCATGCAGCTTAACCTACAAAGAGCTCTGCACTGACTACGCAGAAAGTCTGGACGTCAAGGGACTTTGGGACAAACTCACGTCTATCAATCCAAGTCGAAACGAACAATTCACCAGTACAACGTTAAGGAATTTTCACCTCACCCAATTCGACCCTAAGAGAGAAAGAATTATTGATGTTATAAATCGTCTTAAAAATTTTCAAGTTCAGTTAGCATCGACGGAGGATAAACTGACGGATCGAAATATCCTTCGTCAACTCATTCACTCCTTACCTCAAAATGATGCTTACTGGAAGATACAAGGCACCCACATTCTCACTAACCACCTTAGTCTCGAAGCCGCAACATTACATCTTCAGTCCTGTGAAGATTCATCAACTGATCATAATTCAGCGCAAGCTAACAATGTCCGTAACCCCGGAGCTGGAAG
>JAATOF010000511.1:0-12433 GCA_013170925.1 Podosphaera leucotricha | reverse complement strand
GAACGTATTCACCGTGACCTAAAATCCACAGGCCGAGGGAAAGCCTAAGGGGAAACCCTGTGGGAAAACCTTAGTAGGAAAACCTTGGCCATTCCTCCAGTACTCGTTTTCGGCGAGCAGCCGCAGTCACATCCATCGTAAGTAAGCCATGTAGGAGTTAAACCTACCGCCTCTGGAAGACCCAACCAGTATCTGACTGACCACTTGATGTCAATGGCTTGTTGTGAGTGATGTTGTCACCACTCGGCTGATTGTAATTAGTAGAGCCCTTCGCCCTATTTCTCTAGGAAATTCGAAGTAATTCTTCGTAGAAAGGGTGCTAGGGATGGTAATAATGAGACAAGGCCGGCCGAAACCTGAGTGGATGAATGGGAATCCTGATGACAAGGACTGTGACACTCCTTGGCTGTCCCAAGTATGCAAATATACTGAGCGTTTACAGCCGGCACAGTGAGAGAGTGAAGAATGTGACTTCGCCAGCCTTCTGCGCCAGCCTTGAGGTATGGACGGTTTGGATAGGTATATGTTAAGGATAAAAACACAGAATGTAATATAAATAGTGGAATAGATAGCGATAGAGATATATATATACATAGTCAACAATATCACAAAGGTATATTTGTCAGATTGTGAGTGAGCACATCAACCAATATGAACATAAGCGAATCCCCGATTCATAAGCTCATAAGTCATTCACATGATCTTAACAGTATATTATTTTTACTGATCGTCGCGTGGATTTTTTATTGCTTTCCAACCTTTATATGTGACAGTGGCATCACGTGATAAATACATTATACTATATATTTTGACTCTACAACAATGTAATTTACATTCATTCACTTGTACATCAAAGTTGGCGGGTTATACCATATGAATTTATTCTTAGATTTACCTTCATTCTAAGCGACTTGGTCACCAAACAACTCGTGCTTGAATAACATTAATTCGTGACTAGAACGTGATAACTAGATAATGTTTGCCTATACCTATGTCAGCACTGATTCAAGACATTCACAGCCGCAACTCTACGTCTAGTCGGTAAAGTTGGTTAACAAGGAATCCATACAGAAATTTACAACACAGATTCGGAAATAGATACTTCGACAGCAGTGCCAAGCAACAGTTGTCAATAATGAATCGATTATTCGGTGCTAAGAACGCAGCCCCGAAACCTAATCTCAATTCTGCTATTGCGAATGTAAGTGCACTTAAGTGACTTTTACCAATCTAATTACCATAGGTTGACGAGAGAGTCTCTTCTATCGACATAAAACTTGCAGCAGCCAATTCCGAACTATCAAGCTACCAAACAAAACTCTCCAAGATGCGTGATGGCCCGGGGAAAACCGCGATAAAACAAAAAGCCCTCAAGGTACTGCAGCGGCGAAAGATGTACGAAGCGCAACGAGACCAATTGCAACAGCAGTCTTGGAACATGGAACAAGCCGGGATGATGCAAGATAATTTGAAAAATGTTATGACCACCGTAAATGCGATGAAACAGACCAACAAATCGCTAAAACAGCAATACGGAAAGATAAATATTGACAAGATTGAACAAATGCAATTAGAGATGGCCGAGCTCATGGAAATCGGGAATGATATACAGGAGAGCATCAGCAGGAGCTATGATATTCCTGAAGATGTTGACGAGGCTGAGTTAGATGCCGAGCTCGAAGCCCTCGAAGATGAAGTCGATTTTGAAGGTCTCGATGCACACAATACGCCGGACTTTTTGGTTGATGAAGTACCACAATTCATTGCTGATGGCCCCGAAAAGGATGACAAGGTTAAGGAAGCAGCAGCTTAATTCTTAGGAGTCAAAATTCTGGTCAAAGCTCTAGAAGATATGTAGGAAACGTAGAAATTCAATTTCTCAAGATAGGACGAACCTCTAGCTCCGCGCTACTTGTTGCATCAAAATTCCTTTTCATCATGCAGTGATTAATAAGATATCTGGATCATTTAGAGTATACAACATTGAGCTCGGGAATGAAGATCAGGACTCCTTTTGAAGGCATATCGCAAGAATTCTTCCGAGGGCCAGGATCCTTTTAAATTGGACATAGAACCTGACTACGTCAAATCTACAATGCACCTACTCGATTGACTCTTTGAAATACTCATTGCTCGTAACTACGAACGTTTAAATCTTTCAACGGTGTGTAGCAGCGTGACTTCATGAGAAATCCGTTTCGTGGAAGTTGCGAGAGGTACTTTGTCAATCAAATTACAGACTTTGAATATTATAGCTAGATGTGACCAGTAATATTGGGGGAAAGAAACATTTATGGTTATTTTTAACATTTTCACGCGTGAGACATCGCTGTCTTCAAACTAATGCAAATTCTCTCAAGATAACTTTGATCGCACATTCCAATATGATAATAATTTATCCTTGAGGACAATATGGAAGGAAGTAAAATGACATCAAAAGGAAACCCGGATCGAAGGTGCTTTTCATGATACCGCTCTAGATTGGCCTTAGACATCTTCCCTTCTTCATGAACCACCTTCCTAAAATTATGAAAAAGCATAACCCATTCCAGCATGTGTTCCTGTTATCGCAAGTGATAATCGCGGGATTTACTTACCCCACTCCTCTCTGATCAAGCGACCTCAGTACATAATAAAATTACTGATTCTGAATCTTTAACATTAGAATATGGCAGTAGCAAAATTTTGAAGAATTAGGTTATGTTGTGTATCTCCAATAGGAATATTTGAATGGTGAGTTTTGGAGAATTCGGCTGTGCCCCGCTCATAAAATGAGCGGCCTGAGAAAGTCAGGTCGCTTGATCGGAGAGGAGTGGGGTAAGTAAATCCCGCGATTATAATCTCATAAAGATAATTCCCATCTTAAGTGAAGCATAGCAAATAACGTACTTAATCACCCACTCGGATACATTTTACACACCTCCCAACTTCATCTCGCTGTTCAAAACAAGTAAAACTCAAAAGTCAATTTTGATTTTCTTGTAGTAAACTTTTCATGATCAGCTCTTCGATTAGTAGCTTTACCGATTGGCAGGTTTCAGTTCGTGCTAAGTATTCTGCCTCAGTGGTAGAAAAGACGACTTCTCGTTGCAAGTGCGACTTCAAACTGATTGGGCCTGATGACAGTCTGATTAGCATTCCCGACGTAGATCTGCTAGTAGATAGGTCAGCCGCAAAGTCTGCAACGCTATATGCCTCAAGGATGAGCTTTTAGGCGTTTCTGAAGAAGGTCAACCCTTGATCAGGGTCCTTGGCAATACACTGGAGCACTCTGCGTGCTGCATGTGCATGCTCCTCTGATGGGTTAGTTAAGTATCTAGCGAGGTGATTGACTACAAATGCAATGTCTGGTCTCGTGTTGTTAAAGAGGTATTGGAGTCCTCCGATGCAGGAGTTATACTTAGTTTTCTCGTGTTGTGTGCACTGCTTGTTATTTGGTTCCATCATGCGCTCCATGGGCGTATTAGCAGGCTTGCAGTCCGTGAGACCGTGTCTGTTCAGCAGGGTGCGCGCGTCTGTCATGAAATGAGAAATATAAGACAGGCAAGAACTCATGTAAAGATCAAACAAAGCAATAAAGCTAAAGATCTAAGTAAAATCTTCAGAAACATTTATATATGTGGTTTGTATAAGCGAAATGAGAAGCGTTGAGTGATTATAATCTTAACGCCGTTACTCCGTGGGTATCATAATCCAGTCTATTATCCGTGTGTGCGCCTTAATACTTGACAGTCCTCCCTCTTTATAGGAATCGTCCCGATCACTTATTCATATCATGTCGGTGGTTTTCTTATTCTTGTATGTCTTACTAAAGATATATGTTCCGGTAGTGGTTTATCTGGGTACCTATTATGACAGGCTTGCATTTCCAATTCCTCTCCGTCGAGATCACCTTCTGGTATCCATTCTTTAGAATTGTCACTCCATTTGACTTCGTATTTAAAGACGCCTTCTTTTGATTTAGAGTTAATTATATCTTTGATTGTCTTAAAAAAGTATCTTCATCATTAACGAACCATTCCATGCCGTAATCTCGCTGATTCTCTTGTGGGAGTTTGGCATTTTCCAGTTTATCAACGTGAAAGACATCATGGATCTTGCCCACCAGACTTTTTAGGTCTAGTTGGTAGGTTAGGTCTGTTACTGTGCTTCGAATTTGAAAGGGTCGAATTTGTTTTTCAGCAAGGCTTTTTGCAAGGTCGCTTGGATCGGATATGAGAAGTTTTTAACATTACCCAGTCACCGATATTGAATTCCATATTGATGTGTTTTTTATCTTTATATTGTTTCATTTTGAGGTTTTCGGTCTCGATTGTTGTTTTAACTTTTTCCATGATTTTGATGAGTTTTGTGGCATATGCAGCGGCACTTTCGCAGGTTATTTGTTCACCGGGCTGTTCGTTAATGATTAACGCGTTTGGTAAATACCCCTGATCTGCGTAGAATGGGGCTAGTCCAGTTGTGGCATGTTTCGAATTGTTCCATGAAAACTCGCAGTGATCTAGATATTCATCTCAATTGTTTTGTTTAAGGTTAACATATGCGCGAAGATATTCCTCAATTGGTTGGTTAATTCTTTCTGCGAGTCCGTTTCCTAGCTGATGTATCGTAGTGGTAGGAACGTTTTGAAAGCCCATCATTAAGTCGAGTTGTTTCCAGAATTTGTTAATGAACTGTTGTCCACGGTCTGTGATAAACAATTTTGGGATATCATGTTGCCTGATTAAGTTTTTGCGAATAAGTAAGGCTGTTTTTTCTGTGGTGAGACCTGCAAGTTTGCATGGTATGAACCGACCACGTTTAGGTGCTGCATCAATGCATGTGAGGATTACCGTGTTACCATTTTTGGTTTTGGGCAAATCTGTTATGAAGTCCATCGCGACTCTGGACTATCTTCCTTAGGGGATTGGTAAAGGGCTGAATTTTCCGTGTTTCTTGTGAGTTTTTGATTTATTTCGTGCGCATAATTGACACCCAGCGACGTAATTATGAATATCTAGTATCATGCCAGGCCAATAGTTGTTGCGCTGAGCTAATTCTGTTGTTCCACCGATTCCTCAGTGACCTGCTAGAGGGCTATCATGACTAAGTTCTTTGGCTTTTATTCGAAGGGACTCTGGGATACAAAGACGGTTGAGATTGTACCAAAGGGCTCCGTCTTCTAAGTACCAACTGTCAGGCAGATGGCGTTGTAGGAGTTGCGACGCGTATTTGTCTAATTTTAGTGCTTCGACCATGTTATGTTTGAATTCAGAAGGCATTATGGCATTGATAAATATGTTTTTTTGGTTGTCCCTGACCAGGTTGAGTCCCCAGTCGGTTGGGCTATCTTCAATTTTTTTCATATAATCTGGACGCCTGGACGCCTGGATGGTGCGCCGGCTGGGTTTTTTCCCCTTCGCAATGGTAGATATCGAATTCATAAGCTGCTATTTTTTCTAAGGATCCAGACTGTCGGCGGTTTGATCTCACAGTTGTTTTGAAATACTGGAGGTTAGCATGGTCGCTGTAAATTTGCACCTTGTGCTGAGCTCATTCCATTTAAACTCGAAAATACATTAAGGCATCGACTACTGCCAAAAGTTCTTGGTCAGGAGTACCATAGCGAGTCTCTTCGGGTTGAAGTTTTCGACTCCAAAACGCCACAGAATTTTTACTCCATTATGCCTTTGTGATAGTATGCCCGAGATACCACTTCCAGAGGCGTCTGTTTCCAGTTTTCCTGGTAAGTTAGGATCCCATTGTTGTAGTGTAGGGGAGTTTGCGAAGCTATTTTTGATGTCATTGAAGTTGAATTGTTTTTGTGCGGCTTCTTTTCTCAGTAAATTTGACATACCGGCACTTATTTTCGAGTATTGGGGAATCAATGTTTTGTAGAAATTAGAGAAACCCAAGAATTGCTGTACTTGTTGGAGGTTTTGAGGTGTTGGCCAATCTGTGACTGTTTGTACTCTCTTGGGATTGATTTTTAGGCCGCCTTCTGTTATCATGAAGCCCCAAAAAAATCTTCTTTTAGTTTAAATGCGCACTTTGAAAGTTTACAATATAAGTTGTTTTTAATTAATCTTTTCAGCACATTAACAGTGCGATGGTGAAGTTTATGTTTTGATTTAGCGTATATCAAAAAATCGTCCACGTAGGACACAATACCTTGATTTACGTCGCGAAATATTTGATCGATGAAAGAATGCCATGTAGGCGGCGAATTTGCGAGACCAAATGGCATAACAAGCCATTCAAAACAGCCGTCTGGCGTTCGAAATGCTGTTTTTCATTCGTGACTTGGTGCTATACGGATCATGTTATAAGCAGATATGATATCAAGTCGAGTAAAGTACTTGGCTCCGCGAATTTTATCAAGTAGGTCATTAATCATAGGCACTGGATATTTATCTTTTGTGGTAATCGAATTAAGTCGACGGTATTCCATACACATTCTCAATTCTTGGGAATGTGGCTTTTTCACGAACAAAGTGTTTGCCGGGGCTTGAGCTTTGCACTTGCGAATCCATCCTTCACTAATTAGTTCGTTAGTTTGATTTTTTGCTTCTTCCTTTTCTCTTTCAGATAATCTTGACATTGGAATGACGCGTGGAAGTTTACCGTCGGATATTGATAGTCATGTCGACGCCATCACGGCGAGGAGGAATTTTGGCTGCGCCGGATTTGGAAAATGCTTCACTTAAGAATCTTAAGTTGTCAGGGATTATCATATTTTCATCCTCTTGCTGTGCGTCTTCTAGAACGAGTGAATTTATCAACATTTCATCAATGAGATCGGTTTCAGTGTGTTTAATATTTTCTATTGCACTATTAGTTGTATTGTTGATTAGTGCAGGATGTATTGCGTTCAATGTATTGCGTTCAATGTATTAAATGAATTGTTTTCCGGATTTGTATGTATTGTGGGGACGTTGGGTGATTTAGCGACGGGTAATCTTTGTCGCAGTGTTTTTGTTGTCCAATTAATGTCAGGATTGACAGATTCTAGCCATGGTAGTCCAAGTATTGCGTCGTGAGATTTGATAGGTGCTTCAACGAAAGTAACATTTCCTTTGAACAAACCTGGTATTTCTGTGTTTAGTATTGATTTGTAAGCTAGTTCAGAGGGTACAGCAACGCGTCGATTAAAGAAGCAAATTTTTCTATTAATATATTCTATATTCCTATGTGAATTTACTTTCATTATGTTATTGGTACATGCATTGCCGCTCCGTCTACCAACACTCTTGCTTTTGTATTGCCAACTTGACCTACTAACTCAATTGATTTCACTATTGAGAGTAGTAATGGTAAGTGGAGTGCTTGGTAATTATGGAGTGGGGCGGCGTACCTTACGCGGAGGCATCACAGGTGGTTGGGGAGGTGACTTGCCCTCTTTCGCCAGCTTGTCAATCAATCGTTGACACTGATGAGTTTGGTGATTTCCACCGTCGAACAAGCATAGATTGTGCTTTCTACGGTAATCTTTGACTTCTTGTGATAGTTTCCCATCTGCTGTAAGATGAGTGGGTTGACTGAAAGAACTGGGGAAGGTGGCACTTGTCTCAGCTGTGGCCTTTGGAATTGTTTTTGGTTACTGGCAACTTGAGTGTTGGATGATTTTAACTCTTTTTGCATTCGGTAGCCATTCTCGAACTGCAGGGCCAGTTGATTGACATCATCATAGTTGGTGATGTCTATGTAGGGCGTACCGAGAAGCTTGCTTTGCAACCCTCGACCCATACTTGGCGCGGAAAATAAGTTTCTTTGCACAGGAATTCAAATCGTTGTTTGTATTGCACAGTTTTTAAGTCTTGTTTCAGCGTTTGGCGTTGTTGAATACGCATGTGAGTGACCGAAGGACTCAAGTACCTATCACGAAGTCTTTGTGCAAAGGCGAGCCAATTATCTCTTAACTCTGGGGATAGTTGTACCTCTAGCCTGGCCCATTCTTTTGGAGCCTCACTACTTCCATCTGGAGAAGAGCCTTCTAGACACTCAACAGCGACCATCACCTTTTGCCTATCTGTTTAGTGATACAACGGCTGGAGGATGAACCTTGCTTCGAGATTCTCGATAGATTGGTTTACATTGGTTAGCCCATCATATTTAGTGATAGTTTGGACCGGGGTTTGAAGCACAGTAGGTGCAGTGTGGTGGTAATGTGGGTTTGTAGGCCAAGCTGTCATGGCGGGAATGTTAGGGTTAGAGTACATGAATGGAGCGGTTTGCGCAAAAAGATTTTGGTGCTGAAAAGTTTGATCTGCAAACGTTTGAGGATGAGATATATCGATCGATATGGGAGACATAAATGGTGGAGGTGGTTGTTGTTGTTGCTGTAGTAACTGAATAACGTGTGTTGTTGTTGTTGAAGTTGCTCTTCATGCTGTTTTTGCATTTGTTCTGTATATCATTGATGAGATACTGTTGCTGTCGTAAGTTGGCATTGTTGGCCAACGAAAATTTTTTAAACACTGTCGACATTTGATTCTGTATTAAAGACGCGATGTCATTATCAAGAGACTTTTGTTGTAAAATGAAGTATTCGGTAAGTGGGTCGGTAGTTTGAGATGTGCTCACGGTAGGGGAGTGTAAGGCGTATATTGCGTATTATGTGATATTCTATATGGTGCCGCTTGAGGTAAGTAAATTGATGGTGAACCATCTAGTTCGGACATTGGTGCCGGGGATATAGGGGATTCACACCGTAATATTTGTTTACCCTTCTTTTGAGGGTTTTGTCGACGTGATTCTAGAATGATATTTTCGGGATTTATACCCGGTAGAAAATTTTTTGGTAAGGAAGACATGATGAAATTTTGTGGTTAGAAGAGTTCTCAGGTGTCTATTCAGAGAGCTTTATTTTCATGAAATGAGAAATATAAGAGGCAAGAACTCATGTAAAGATCAAACAAAGCAATAAAGCTAAAGATCTAAGTAAAATCTTCAGATACATTTATATATGTGGTTTGTATAAGCGAAATGAGAAGTGTTGAGTGATTACAATCTTAACGCCGTTACTCCGTGGGTATCATAATGCAGTCTATTATCAATACTTGATAGCGTATTGACCTTGAGAGAGTTTGAGAATCCCAGGGGCTGGATGGCTGATCTCTATGCCGAGGAAAAGATCTATATTAGCAGTCTTGAGGTTATATTTACGATACAATGCACTCATTAATAGGTCTATCTTTGACTGATGTGGACGCACTACTTGAAAGTCGTCAACATGCATCAGTATAAAAGATCCGTTTCACTGTTACTGTAGAGACAAATGTCAGATGTGGTGGGGAATAAACCCAGCTGAGCAAGTGTTGACTTGGCGTCATCATACCACAATGCCGCTGCTTGTTTGAGTTGGTAAAGGCTTTTGCAGAGTCGAATGACTTAGCCATCTTTCTCGTACCCTTTTGGAAGTTCCATATATAAGTCTATGTTGAGGTCAGGATTAAGGAATGCAGTTGGTACGTCACCTTGTTTTCTATGCCAGCCTAGTTGATATGCGAGAACGAGAAAGATTCGTCCCGTTTCAGGTCTCGATGTGGGAGCGTAAAGCCCTTGGCTGCGCAGCGAGCCTTGTATTTTTTCTGTCGCCGTTGGCGAGAAACTTCTTTTTAAATACCCACTTGCATTTCATGGGCTTGCGGCCTTTGGGTAGATTATCCATATTGGTCCTTTTTGCTTCAGAGACTGGAATTTTTCTTCGGCTGCTCTTTTCCAAAGCGAGGCTTCTGGGCTGGTCATTGCTTCGTCCCATGTTTGTGGGTCAGTTGATGCTTGTGCCGTCATGCCATGGTGTAGTCGATAATTGTCAAGGGATGTTGAAGATGAAGATTGACGGGGTCTAATCTGATGAATAATAAGATTGTCTACAAAGAAGAAAGGGATCTGGGAAAGGGCCAGAGATATTAAATACAATCGCGTACGCGCGTAAACCCTTCCACGTGACCTCAATATTACTCGCGTTTCCCATCACAATAATAGTCAACATGGTGATGCCGTCTTCTGGTGAGTGTAGAAGTTTGACACCAGCTACTGGCTGTATTGGGTCCCAGCCAGTGATGATTTGATCATAGGGTTCGTCTTCATCGGCCAACTCTGCTTCATCATCCGATATTTCCTCGTTAGATATCTCCCTCTGATCATCAAGTTCGTGATGTCTTGATATAACTTGCAGATTTGTAAAGTGCGAGAGTATAGGACTTGATGATGGCGAGTTGGGTAGAGTGTGAATATCATGCGGTTCCATGGTGGGAGAGGAGAGGATGGAGCTGTGTTGTATGTCTCCTCAGGTTGCATATTTATGACAGGGTGATTTGGTGTGAGAGGAGGATGCTCCCTCTGACTATCTGGATGGTTTCGGTGAGATGCAGACGTCTGGGAAACGAGTGGATCAGGCTGAGGTGGTTGATTATTGCTTGTATGTTCATGTGAAGGGTATGACTGCTGATGAGAAGTTTATTCTGAAAAGGTGGAGTCAATATCTGACTAGTAGCTCGTTGTACTTTGGTGCTCAATTGAGTTCAACTCATCTCCAAATACTATATCCTCATTAAAAGTTGCGTGGGGGGTCATGCCCTCGGACCATTTCCAACCTTGAACTGGAGTCCAATGAGAATAGTAGATGAGGAAGTTTTTATTAGTATTCTTCTAAAATCCTATGAACCAACCCATACTTGCTCTTAGTTCAAACTTGGCTGGTTTTGGATCGATGAGCTTATATGCACGACATCCAAAACGTGGGAGATTAGTTAGATCAATTTGGCTAGGATGGGGCTGCTTCAAACCTTGAAGGAAACTTAACAAGGTATGCTCAACAGCTCATGGCCAGTAGCAAGCAGGCATTCTAGCGTGAATGAGCATGGATCTAGCTTTTCTTAGAAAGACCTTGTTAGATGCTTCAGATGCTCCGTTCTGCTCTGGCATATGTGGAGCGGATACGTCTGTTCTGATTCCGTGTTGATCATAGTATGTCTTAATGCAGAAGAATCCTGAGCCTCTATCTCAAAAAATGGTGCGGACTCTTTTGCCGTATTGGTGGTGCTGGAATTCGACCCACTTGACTAGTTGAGGTGCGATTTGATCCTTAGTGGATGTGGAGATGGCCCATCTCATCCGTGATCTTGCGTCAGTAATGATGACAACGTATTGATGCCCGTTGCATGCTGTTAGTTTTCCGACGGTGTCAATGAATACCTGATCAAGAGGCTCGAATGATGTTGGCCTTGGCTCACGTGAGATATAACGCATAGCTTTGCTGAGATGGCAGGTTTCGCAAGTTGTTAACTCACCAGTGTCTAAACTTTCCATGCCTTTGGAGCATTGCGCTGTCTTTTTCAAAAATTTCTGCCCCGTGTGGCTAAGTCGCTGGTGCCATTGCTGAGCGCTGGTTGTCTTTGGAGCCCTTGCGATACCTGGTGCTGCAATATGGGGTAAATTTGAGGGGTGAATGAGTGGATGAATGTAGTAGACATCATTTTTGCGGGTGAGTTTTGCGATAAGGATGTCTTCGTCGTCGACTCCTTTTCTGATTAGTGTTTGCATATTTCTGTTAGGTGTAATTCCTGCAAACCTCTATAGTCTTCCAGCTGAGATTATTATGCACGATGATTTAGGTGAGTACAGGGTTTCACGTAAATCAAATATTATGCCACCTATCGACACTCAGTGTGGTGCTGCTAACTGCTTGATCAAAGTTGATGGGGTTATTTCTGGTATGTATATCACGGAACATGGTTTCACATGGAATAAAGCCGTGCGAAGCACCGGCATCATAGATGGCAATAGTTGTATTGAGTGCAGCAGCAGTGGCAGCTATGGCTAAATCATTAAGCCCTGCTTCAGAGCCACTGTCGGTGTTTATGCCGTTTACAGTATGGACTCTTCCGCTCCTATCTCTATCTCTACCCAAAGCCCTCCTGGCCAGCCATCTTTCGCTTGCCGGACCAACAGCTAATTCGGGATACTGTTGAAAACATTTCCTATTCTTGTGACGATGTTTGCATCGCTTGCAATCGTCATTTGGGACGTCTTGCTATTGTTAGCATGCATTGCTAAGGCTTGGTCAGGGTGGTCAGTCGGGTTATTGTGATTGGGTAGGGTTGCCCTATGCCCATCAACAACCTTCAAAGTCGACATCATAGTATCTAGTGTGGTGTACGAATTATTATCCGTACATGCTCTTAGGTCTCTCCATGTACTTAGCCATGCCATGTGTTTAGTCCCGAGAACAAATATGTCATGAGCGGCATGTAGACAGCGGACAAGAGCAAAAATAACACAAGGGAAGAAGCCAGGCTACAGATGCTGTCCTACATAATACACGAGATAGATGCATTACCACTTGGCCCAAATACCAGACCAGAATCATAGGACACTATAATCACGGTTATCTCTATATGGATTTCAGCCATTGTTAGGTTTTCCCTCGGCCCGTGGCTTTTAGGTCACG
>JAATOF010000503.1:0-13305 GCA_013170925.1 Podosphaera leucotricha | reverse complement strand
TTCTTCTTCTTCTTCCACTTCTTCTTCATTGATATCAGGTGGAGGTGATTCCTCAACCTCAGGTATCTCACCAAAGTAAGGAATCTCGGCATCTTCGGGTTTAATCGACCCAGATTCAACTAATTTTTTCAATTCTTCTTTAAAAAGCTCGTGCAATGCAAGAGAATCGGCATAAACTAGCGCCGACGGTCGATTATAGAATTGGGCATTGTAAGAAATCAAGGCAAAATCTCGAACAAATCCTTTGAAGCTCTGGTATTGTTTTCTGATAATCTTACCCTGATCATTTTTCAGCTGCCGATAAACGCATGGTTCATGTGATCGAAACTTACCCGAATTGTGCTAAAGGCCATAGGCTCTTTTATAATGTCAAAATAATCAGGGAGAGCCCTCTTACTGACCAAGCGCTGAAAGTCTTTCGATACATCGTGTCCACTAATTATTCGTCAATATTTGCTTTCATCAATTTGAATCCAACTAGGCTTGAGACGTCACATACTTGGAGTCACGATAGTTCGTAAGACGATGTAGAATGCCATTCATCAATTCATATTCTTTTTTCGTGATCAAAGGCGCGGTCGATGCTGTGACTGCAGACATCGACATAGGCATGCCTGTGGAAATATGGTTGTTCCCTTCATTTTTTGTTACTGCCGGTGTAGATGATTCCTGAAGTTGAGGAATATCCATGGGCATGATTGTCAGAGACGATTATCGATTCGGATCCATCAGCTATCGGATCGACTAGGGTTGAGGCTCTTACCTCGGTATCGACACTTTATCACGTGCACGGGTTGTCTTGAGTTTCCAACCAATAAGGTCTACCGTAAAAGCTCTACAATTATCACAAACCAAAAACTGCTTGTTATGCTATTTAACAGTTTATGAAATGAAATTAAAAGTACTGTAATTATGTGCGTGCTGGTTTGGCGCCTTGAAGCTCATGGAGGGGTTAAGTTTTTGGAACATGGATGCAGTTCGTGACAAAAGAGTAAATGTTTGCCGAAGAATTCTTGCAACGCATTTATCTCCCACACGCCCAAAATGATACAATCGTGTAAATTCCACACCAGTATGGGCCTAGTGTAACTGTATATTACGGAGAAGGGAACCGGAACTGGGAGATATAGAAATTATCACAATTATTAGTCTCAAGCTTTTAGTTATGGTTATTGAAGTCGAAGCCAGGAGAGACACCCGTGATCAATTCGTCCAATTAATTATTCC
This sequence comes from Podosphaera leucotricha, assembly GCA_013170925.1. Lineage (NCBI taxonomy): Eukaryota > Fungi > Ascomycota > Leotiomycetes > Helotiales > Erysiphaceae > Podosphaera > Podosphaera leucotricha. The sequence continues at coordinate 12,078 of JAATOF010000503.1, read as the reverse complement.
TTTATAAATCGATTTGAATACACAAAATTGTGCCGCGTGCCGATATCACCCTTCATCACGGAAAAGCTGTGACAATTTTCTTGAACTCTAGTCTCTTTGATAAGAAATAATAAATATTCAGCTTATGGCGTTGGTTCTGATTTACATGTAAACGTTTGACGACTTGAAGAGGTGAATGTAAATATGAGGTAGCTTAAGTGAGTGGAACCGATTGGTGATATTATTACATCTTCATATTTATTCTCACAATTGTCTATGTTCCGTCATACTAACAATACCTGTTTCATAGCTTGAACCTGTCAAATAAATATATACAAATATCTTTCCATATACAATAAAAATATAATTAACTGTTTTTTATGAGCTAGAGAAGATCATTGTCCTGTGGTTAAAAAATGCGAGTGCGACTCAGAGGTCCAGAGGGATCTTCGACTATCATCTTCAAAGATAAAGCAACTGTGAAAGATCTTATCATCCAAATTACCGAGAAGACGGCCATCTCAAGCTTTGATGTGAAATATGGCTATCCTCCAAGGCCTCTATCACTGGAAGGAATGGACCATGCAAATATTCTAAGTGAGCTAGAGGTGAAACTTGATGGTGAGCAGCTCATTATTAGCCCGAGAGATCCTGTGGAGGACAATGTAAATCAAAAACTCATCTCTGGGAGACCACAGTCAGATTACACTCAGGCCAAAAATGTGTCGCAGAACGCTGCGATTCAAGCTTCGAAGTCTACTACACTGCTAGAAGCATCTGTTCCTTCACCTGGATTCGTATCTTTAAAAAGAAACAAGATGGAAGGAGAAGTTCCTGAGTTACCATTACCTGATCGAGGAGCTACCATGGGCAAGTTAACGACCACTGTTTTGGTACTCGACTCTAATCCAAAGAAACAGTATTACGCGTGATGCCAGATGATAACAGTTGCCTTTTCAGGGCATTTGGAATGGCAGTACTCCCGGGTGATGACCAAAGCATGCCTGAGTTAAGATCCCTAGTTGCGAGTACTATCCAAGCAGAAAGGGATATCTATACTCAAGTAGTCTTAGAGCAGACTCCTGACGACTACTGCCGTTGGATTCAAACCCCTGATGCTTGGGGAGGGGCTATTGAAATAGCCATTTTATCTAAATACTTCGACATTGAAGTATGTAGCATTGATGTAGAGGTAGGGAGACCCTTGAGAATCTTAGAATCGAACTAATGAAATATGATGGGATAGTCTATGCGAATTGATAAGTTTAATGAAGGACGCCCGACTCGTTGTATCCTCGTCTACTCCGGCATACATTATGATACTATTGCCCAAAGTCCATCAGACCCGCCGTATCTTAAGTCTCATAATTCTCCCGATTTTGACCAGCGTGTATGGGACAGCCACGACAATCATATACTAAATAAAGCTTTAGAATTGTGTCAGAAACTAAATGCAAAGCATTACTACACCAGTACTGCAACCCTAAAGATAAGGTGCAACATTTGTGGATCTATTTTCTACGGGGAAAAAAAGGCTTCTGAGCACGCCCAACTAAGCAGTCATTATGATATGACAGAAATACCTTGAAGAGCATCATGAATTATCGAAACAATATATGCAAAAGATATTTGTTACATTATAAATTGGTCTACCCGAGTGTTAACGTTGTATTTTTATTCAAGAGGCTGTCCAAATATGACATTTAAAAAGATTTATTTTTTGTCTCTTCTCATGTTTAAAAGATCAGTTTCTGGGAAATTACTTCGAGAGATTGATACTTGCGACATTAATTTTTTTTTGGGATATGTCCAGTCAAACGTATGCGTGTACTATTTATCGTCTGATGTATCCCTTAAGGATATAGGACATATGAAGGATATCTAGAATACATAATCCCCCAAGCTACAGCAATACCCATCCGGTGATCATGACCCAAAGGACATGGGCCGAGTGAAACGCTAAGGAGAAAATATCCAGAGGAAAACCTCGGCCATTCCTCGAACCATTCAAATTTACATTATGAATTACCATAGATAACTGATGATTTGATCAGCCGCAAGACTTTTTTGACTTTATTCCCTTTTCAGATGGTCATTTTCTCTACTTATCCATGACCAGCTAACGTCGCCCCTTCTCTTCACTTCTCGAGTTCCTTGCATATATCGCTCATTCCCAGATGTCGTCAGGTCGAATTTCTTATCACCGGACAATTATATCGATTCCCTTGAAGAATTTCCACCAACCTGATTTTGGGAATGTGAATGAAATGCTATTTCATTCGATGGTCAAATAGAAAGAAATATTCATTCTCGTTCTATTCTCACCACGAGAAAATCATAAGTAACAACTCACAAGTTAGCATCATTGCACTACTTCCTGAGTCATAACTGTATCACTGCCTCCAACCTATCGACAATTCAGAGATATTACCGAGCGCGTTCTACGGGCACAAGGCGACTCCCAGACTCTTGAAAGAAACGACTTCAATCTCTTCTAAAAAGAAAACCGTCAATTAAGGTCGAGAGAATCTGGAAAATTTATTTTCAGCGTCTCAATCAGGCAGTAATTATATACCGAATATACAGCCTAGGTTGCGTAGTTGGATACCTATGGTTGAGTGCATCTCCGCATATGAAAATGCCCTACTCCCACGGGTAATATTTCAGGGAAAGCATGTTCAAGAGCAATAATTCCCGCTGGCTTTAATTCTACAGCCGTGGAGCGATTGAAATAGGTCCTCCTTTCGCTCTACCGTACTTGAGGATCCTCAGGCAAAGAAATTACTCATTATGGACGGCATGAGACAACAGAATCTGTTGAAAGCTGTGCTTGCAGAACAATCAATCTCAATCTCCTTGTGTTCCAGATGCATACATCTTATATTCTCCAGCCTCTTAATTACTCAGTCTTTGGCCCTCTGAAAATGGCCGACAAGAGGGAGCTTGGATTCCTTGACGAATGGGATACTGGTACCACCTTAGGCAGAAGATACTTGGTAATATATTACTGTAAGTGGCTCTGAGCACATTTAACCAGCAAAGATATCATCAGTGGGAGGAAACGGATAGGTTTGTGGCCTGTTAGTATAGCCAAGCCGCTCAGGAGCCCCTTGCTGCTTAACAACAAGCCAAATCCCGTAGGTATGACTGGTAAGGCTTTCAAAAGATTTTCTAATGCCAAATGTAACGATAGATTGGCGTTTGAGGCATCAGATGTGCCTTTTTCAGCTCTAAGGAGACAAGCTCCGTTGTTACACCGGATTATTAAGCAGGAGTGCCCAAACCTAGGCGACGGACGTTACTTGCCTTGTCCACGCGATCAAATATCACTTCATGTAGGCGGACTTTGTCTGAAGCTCATTTTTTACTTTCTTCAGATCTGTGTTACCTCCTAGACGCCTTGGCGTTTTCTGCAGTGATCCGGGAGTCTTGAATAGCTTTAACCTCATGAGCTGTGATGGGGCTAGTGTATATTTCCGATCTGTCCGATTAGTTGGGCCAGCATTATGGATATTCTATGGTTCCTATCAGAATTTAGAGCTATATAGGAAGTATAAGAAGGGCTTGATGTTGTATGATTATATATGATATTTAGTGATGATCATTGATATAATAGAATATATCTTCCACAGTTTTTCGCCGGGTCAGTCAAATTTCTCATAGTGTTGCACTATATGTTACTAAAGATTTTATATTGACCTGGAAGTTCTCTCCAACCGTCGATAGTGCACTACACTGCAGATGGCTCTGATTCCAATGAACAATATGATGATTTTGGTTTGATTTGATTTGCGGTAGTCCGGGATGATGTTCTTGTTTGTAGATCGTCTGCACATACGGCATCGCTTGCTCCGTCAGAGAACCCAATGCTGCCGCTGCCGCTCTTACACGAAATACCTCGGTAACAAGTGCTGTGTAGGTGTTTTTTGCATCGGTCTGCTGATTCTAAGTCCTCTAGAGTAAGGTTGTTTCATTTCTTATGCCATATTACTGTAACATACCAAGTCGGTAATATCTCATTTCTCGTAGTTCCATATTAGAATTCTTAAGAATATTTTTTTGACATTCCAAGACCTGCATTCTACTTTGACTTATTTCATCCAATGATCTCCATCTCCTAATAAAGTCGTATTCTACACTCGTACGATTCTTTCTATAGTCGGATACGATCCATTACATTCTGTGCTGCAACTTTTTGAGATTCTGGTGGATGCTTATTGGTAATTGTGGCATAGTCTAATTCACAGGGATCCAAAATCATTGGAGATATAGAACGAAATAATTTGAGGCGTTCAGGAAAATGAGTTCGCTCCCTTTGCATTACCTGCTCTATTTGAATCGGTGCTTGATACCTGGCTAAGACTACCTGTCGATTTAGGGGAGATAGACGGCAGCTGAAAAAGCAGACAAGACAAATTCTCTAGTGAGAGAATTTGAACGAAATTCCTGTGTAGTTTGTTAGATGCATTCTCGGTCACTGAAGAGATAATTTTACCAATTATGTCGATAAAATCAGTCTTTTTGAGACCACTTGATCCACTTGCTGAGTACTTATCAACAGCTTGGGAATACTTCGCCATTAGTTGATTGAAACTGACTAGGTCTAAAGGCTGAAGGATATGAGTTGAGTAAGGTGGCAGGCAGATAGGAAGGATTTTACATATCCTACAGAATTCAATAAAATTAACGCCGAGGTGGCTTTCGTGTCTGTCCATAATGAACAGACAATAACCGATGTAAATCACATCATAGTTTTCTTACTGGAAGGGATCACTAGCCTGATATTGCTCAGCATCAGGCTTAGCCTTCTCCCATGATTCTTCTCGATGGCTATGCTTCTCAAAATTCTCAACCCATCCAGTCTCAAGCTCTGAATTGAACCAAATTTTCGGGGAGTTTACAATAAATGCGTCGTTTCCCAGACATCTTGCATAAGCGTCAAAAGGTTTGAATGAAGACCTAGTACCGAATGTGTATATTAAACAAGCAACCTGTAAATCTGAGATGAGCTGGAACACTTTGTCTATCCATCGAGTCTGACTCGATGAGAGATCTCCTCTCTCGATCGCCCGAGACGATCCTCTTTAGGTCGCCCCCCGACCTCTTATTCCCATCACCTTTGAGGCTCCCGGCCAGCCCATCATGAAACCGGTCTCATCCGTATTCCAAAATTATTTATGTGAGACGTTGAAAATTAACGCGGGGACATGGCTGGGTTTTTCCTGCCATACTTGTTCCATCGCAACCGATTGAGTATAACATGATCGAGGTTTGGGATATAGCTACAGCAAGCCGTATGTCCGTTTCTGGCTATGATTTGAATCAGATCGAGGATCTATCCGAGGGATATTATTTGAATTTTAATCTCCGGTTCAAATAAGAAAATTATCGGATAAAACAGTTTAGCTTTATTTAAACTGCATAGATTCTCAGGGGAGCCCGAGGCTAGGAAGATACAAATAGTGATTTTTAGTGGTCACCTCCTTCTGGCGAAACACACTACTTGTATCTAAATGCGACTGTAGCTGATCGGCTCGTCTCTATTAATCGTCTGTGGAAGACGGAGGATACAATTTGAGCCTTTGCGCACTCTCTTGTGGAATTGCAAGTGTGAGAATGCTAGAAATCCAGCGCTGCATCAATTTTTTTTCTAAGAATCTTGGTAATGAGACATTATCTGAACCTTGATCGTCAAAGCAATTTCTTGTCTTGACAGCTAGGATTAGATGCTCTTTACACGGACACGACAATGGAAAAGAAGATATCCGAAGTGGTGGCGAGTGCTTGAAACCCGGGGTCCATGTGAGAAAATTTTGATTTATAATGACAAATGATTCTCACGGTAACGCTATATCACTCATGTCATTTTTATCCTAGCATTCAGGCAACTGAAATGCAAGGCAAATACTTATAGCTTATTTATACAGGCAACGGTCACGTCCAGAGCTCGTTGGCATTCAGATTTGCTGACACGCAAGTACACGTACTGTTTGCCACTGGAGAGTAGCAATAGTCGAATATGAAAAAGATAAGTGATGAACTGACCTCACTACCCTATAAATAATATGGTAAAATAATAATCTAAAGATACTGCTCGAAACGATCCGCTATAACCTTCAGTTTGCGATGTTCCTTTCCCAAGGTTACGCCTCCCCTGATATACACCAATGGAAAAGACCTACTACCCTTCTAATATTCTCCCCTTAGTTACTGTCTTAGCAGACTTTTGCTCTCGGAAATTAGCCTGCCCTCTGCTAATTGAAAACCCCATGATTGGATTGGACCTCTTCTAATTCACGTGACACTATCTCAGTCATTATGTCACCATGGGCGATATCTCATGCGCCAATCTGACCCGATACCCTTGGCCGTTTTACTGATACCTCTGGAACCATTGAATATTGCTCGAGCAAGCTGATCCACGGGTAGGTACATTGTTATGTGTGGCTTAGAAGAGTGAGCAAGCTTCATAGCCACTGTTTCAGTTCACACTATCATATATTTACAACCTCTTGTCTAGATGACCCGGCTGATTATTGAATATAAAAGGTATCATTTTTGCATTCTCGTTACTTAACTAAAAAAGTCCGCCCTCGATCGCCAGTCATTTCAAGGATTTGCCATTTGGTGGTATCTTACCCCGCCCATTAAACCAAACTCCAAATACATCATTCATAACTAACCATATCGACATTATTTAATGTAGGAAGCATATTTATCCAAATTTTTTTCCAAAGTGAAGTCGCTGACCAAAGTGCAGCTATACATATTGCTGAGAAGTTGGTCCACTCGATATATAGCCGCTTTCATCACCTTCATCGTAATATTCGGAGCCACTAGCATCAAAACTACTTCTTCCTCTAGGTTCATCTTCTTTACTTACATCGCCTTGTGGTAGCGTCGACCAACTCAAGGTTGCCAATGCAGGATATTGAGCTAGGAGTGCTGCGGGTAATATGAAGTTGCTAGAGTAGCTATTTGGGTCCAATTGAAGAGGCGTTTGCATATTATACATGCTATGTATTTGCTGTTCACTCTGTATCTGCTGCTCATTCCACGCTCGCTGCCTTTCACGTGCTTCTTCTTCTAATAGAGGATGAATGCAAATTCGACCAGCTTCTGACCGAAAGTGACGGCCTAATGCATCCGCCCGAGCAAAGCGTCGACCACAGCCCCACTCACCAGATGGCTTGAGTTCTCCCTTGCAAATAAATCTTCTTTCGCCGGAATGTAGGCCTTCGTGTCGCTTTCTATCATGCTGGCGGGCAAAGGCTTTATTACATACAGAACAGGTAAAAGGCCGTTCATCGGTGTGAGTTCGCAAGTGAGAACGAAGGTTATAAGCACGGGTAAATTTTTTAGTACACAGTGGACATTGAAATGTAGCAGGATATTGTTTTTTGATACGTCTCGTATTTCCTGCCTCGGCTGTTCCTTGATATTCAGGATCCGCAAGGCTGAGGATATAATCCCGATTAGGCATTGATGGGGTTGATTGTCGACGGATTCGGCCCGGCGAAATCAGCCCCAGATCGTGGTTTGGGGAAAGAGAGCGATTAGAATGAGAAGAAACGCTTGAATGCGATCGTGAGCGGGGTGCTATTATTAAATTTCCATTGGTTGATTCTGTGAACGCCCGACGACGCCGAACTACTTCTATCAGCAAAAGCTTGATTCCTTAAGGAAATACACTACCTTTTTCGGGAGGGATTAAGGCGCCTTGATCGGTTGGAGGGAGCCCGACTGGATCAAAATTACTTTGTCCTGACGGTGGTGCAAACTCCACGTTTATCTCAGGTGGTACCATTTGCAAAGCCAGCCCCAATTCATTGCTAAGGGATGGAAATGATTCCTGAGGAAAGATACGTTCTGAGTGAGTGAACATTTCCTGAATACCACTTTCATACGGACCTAAGAGACTATTTTGACGGGAATTAGACTGTGGTGAATTATCGGGACTGTGGGCAGGACTTCTAGGGCTATGTACACGTTGAGCTTGAGTTTCAGATAATGAGAAATTTCCAATACCAAGAACATCTTGATACAAACTACAATCCTGTGGATGCTGCATCGGGGAATGAAGTCTCTCAGAAATATCATGTATTCTAGGATCAGATGAAAGCTGGATAGAAGAAGTAGATACATCGGAATATTCTGAGGGGCTCCTTCGATGACCCTGGAATTGAGGCTGCATCAAATTCAATTCATTGAAGTTTCTTCCATTGAAAAGACCAGCACTTTCAGTTCGAATTGAATTATGTCTGGAATGGGTAGGTGATGACTGGAAATGAGATGGGCCGAAGTTGGGAGACTGATGTGCCGGAGATGATTTTGGTTGTAGATAATTTGATGAGATATTCGAGTGATTCTGTGATGGATTCATACTAAGCTGACCCAGATTTAGAGAATTATGTGATAAGTTCTCGTTAGGATAGAAAGGGTCTAAGTTGCCTGTATTTGAGATCATAGGCAAGTCACTTTGTAAAAGAGTTTGTAGAGTGGAATCCATTAAGTTTCTTTTAAGATCCTGCTGTGTATGAGAGAAATCCAAGTAGTTTTCCTGTTTGAATTGCCGATGAAAGTTTTTGGATCGGTCGAAATTTGGATCAGTAAACTGTGCTTGAGTTGGTAATGATAAGGCTTCTTGATCGTATAAGTTGATATTATTGACCACGGAAGATGCGGTTGAATTGTTAGACATAAAACTAGCTGTGCTGTCTACACTTGCTTGACGAATGTTTTCGAACGAATGCCCCAAGTTATGGTTGAGCCCGGCCGCGTCAATCGACATCGCATTATTTCCAAGCAACGGCGCATTAGATTGATTTCCTTGGACCTGTTGATGAGCTATGGAGGGCCACTTATTGCGCTGAGGCTCCATGGTGGGCGCTCAATCTAGTCCGGATACAACAGCCTGCGCGCGCCAACACCTTTGTCACTTTCGCGAAAGTTATCAAGAAACAAGGTATCTGGTATCTTCGTGATGATCATCTGAATGAAGTTGAGGGTCTAGATTCCGCGTTTTTTTTGTCCAGCAGGCAGATTCTCTTCATCCAATGTCAGAAGGACAACTTACTAATACCATGTTTCCATGAGATTGATGACATATTCTGTTTTGACGATCTTTGCCAGTTTCAGCACTCTTGGGGTTTTACAAAAATGACTGAATCTTGACGTGTATCAAGCTACACACGCTTTGATACAAGAAAGGTGAATGGAAGTATTGATCGTTTGGTTTGACTTATTCTGGGTCTGTGGGAAAACATTGTAAGGAGCTAGCTCACTTATTAACGTTTACTTTTCAGTTCGGCATGAGCAGTGGGAAGAAGGACCAGTAACAGTTCATCTATAAGGGTAAAAATTTGTTTAGGTAAGCTAAAAAAAAACTCTCTCGCGCTGATGTAATTGGTGCTGGTACCTATTCTATGCATTAACATTTTATTTCATGGATACTTTGTTATTTGATAAACCAGGCCAGTATATAAATTATCATATTGAATTATAGTCCATGGATGGTTCTATCAGTTAACAATTTTTTTCAAGTCGTCTGCCCGTGCCACGCCCCACTTGAGTTTTGGTTTCGCACTGGACTCACCAACTAGAGTTGGTGTCTAATTATCACCATTTCACACATTTTTATCATCTCACGTAAAAAACTACTCGCAATTTCCTTAGCGAATATATCAGGCTTAGTTTGCATGCAAGAATGGCCATGAGAGCACGACAATTTAATGTAACGAACGCATCACTGTCTTGGCACCTGGGTTCCGGTAAAATGGGCCCCATAAGTACCAACTACGAAGTTTACAGGTGTTGAAGAGAGTTCTATCCATCGCTACATTGATCGTGTTGATAAAATTCACATCATTGTGCGTGCTGAATTTATTACGGACGCAGCGAATCACATTACATGTATTCGTCAGAGGTCACCATCGAACAGTTGGTAAGTGCTGGACCAAGTACAATAAAGCCCAATAAAAAACACTCGCCTCTGAGGGGGAAGCCAGTGAGAATAGATATTTAAAGCGTTTTTGATACTTTATGGTATAGTCAAATTTATGGCAAACCATTATGAGTTACACTTATGAAAGCCTGTATTATTCATATTCCGTATACCATCAGGTACAAAAGATTTGTCCTTTATGACAGCGTGCAATTGGTGAAATATTCATGTACCTTATTTGAATTTTCAATGGCTTCTCTTCTAGAAGCAAGCGTATTTTGATGGACTGTATTTGATTTCGTGACCTCTGATGAATAATTTAATTCTCTGCGTCTATTATGAATTAAATGCTTTTAGAAAAAGATTTCTAAACAAGCCCATCAATTTAGAGACTGACTCGAACCATTTAAGAAACCAAAAGCTTGATTGGTGATGAATTCGAGTATATTTTTGTTAGAACTCCTTGAATGCACTTGCAGAAGCAGTGTCGCGGGATCAATTGACAGTGGAAAACACCAGAGCAAGTCTAAATATAAAATCAATTAATAATCCTAATCTATCCAAAGAACATTAGAAGGCATATTCCGCCTCATACATGTAGATACATTTCAACTAGCTCCATCAAGGTAGCAGAGTACCACAATATCAGCTTCTGGCATTAAATTCACACACAGTGAGTCGCTTTTCCTGTCCGATAATAATCTTGCTACACAATCTTCGTACAGATGAATCCTTCTTGTCGTCGCTCTCCTATGACAAGATATCAGATCCTCCAGGTGAATTCTAGGTGGATATAAAAATATAAAGCATATTTTAATGAAATTTTCCCAGATCCATACGCTGAAAAATACATGTATGAATCGTCGTCGCGAAATAGTAAAGCAAGTAAGTCAGTCCATCAATTTACCAGGTTAGCCACACAATGGGGACCCAAGATCTCACACCCCGAATACGGAAAGGTCAAAAATGCGAAATTTCAGAAACTCAAGTCAGTGAGTTATAGGAATTTATTCGTTCCTCTCGTAGCAGTTGTCAGATGTTTTATTTGGAGACAGCTAGCTGCTGGTCCCTTTAGACATTGGGGAGTAAGTGAGTTTGTTATCTAAAGAGCCCTTGAAAGAAGAGAATATTTACGCTGCAGAGCTGAAGCAAAGCCTCAACAGAAACAACCAAAAACTCACGGAAAGAGAGAGCAGGAGTTCACATTAATTTGACACTTAATGGGTTAGTAACACCATTTTCTGATTCAAAATCTATTTGTATCTGACGATTCTCTCCAGAGTGACGTTAGAAACCTTCAAACTGGATAACTTGTCTGCCATGATTTTTCGGATAAACATGATGTCTTTGTAGGGGATACGATGCTACTACATATATATGGTTCACTTGTCTGTTGGTGAGATTGAGGAATCGTATGATGAAAGAGCGATCGCGGCTATCTCGATACCAACTAATTTTAATTTTAATTTTTAATTTTTACATCATTTTTCGTGTATGCAGCCTCAAGGCTATGACACTAATGACGACGGAAGTCTTATGTTACGCAGAATGACTCTGTTTTGACTTTGGAGCACTCATACTCATACTCAGATTTAATTTGCAGATACCACTCGAAATTACCGCCTTGCGACATGTAACCACTTCCGTGAATACTCACTAGAGGGAAAAGCAGGAAAAACCTCTAGTTATCTGAGCATGCCTTTGACATTCTACGGGAACAGCGACCCCGCGAGAAACGCAACTTGTGGGTCTTGCTAGATTCAAACTAGCTTTCTCCTGTCTCAAATGGGGCATGTGTTCAGGATACATGTACCCAGAATTTAATTGGGAGAACGGCCTGGACGATGCACCACTACACTATCCGACCCCAAAAATATCTTGGACAAGTTATTTAACTTTCTCTAGTTTGAAAATCTATCGGAATTCGACATTTTAAAGTAGCTCTTGGGGGACGAAGACGGCGTTTCTACCTACCTGTACGTGGTGGCCCCTACGAACCTGGAGTTTATCTTCAGAGCCAACAGAAACACGCATCACTTGGTCAAGAAGGAAAAGTCACCCACATGAGTTTCCGGAGCGTACCCAGCTCCCGTTATGGCGGTGATGGATTAGACTAAGTTGGCCCCTTTTGCTACGATGAATTCTCACAGTTTACA
>JAATOF010000502.1:0-18140 GCA_013170925.1 Podosphaera leucotricha | reverse complement strand
TTGTGGAGAGCCTCAGCCCAATTCGTTAATGATCGTGCAGATACTTTCCATATTCATATGAAGATTGACCAGAGAAACCTCATGGGAGGAAAATTTAGCCCTGCCACCCTGTACATGTACAAAGTGACGGGTATCACTTCCGAAATAGGCTTAGCTATATCAATTTTTTATAGAATTTGTATGGCGATACCCCTACCTATAATTGAAATTTACATTTAGGACCCTTGAATGAGAGTACATAATTAATTATATAGTCAGGCTTAGGTAAGCCTCTTTCCCAAGTTTTCTTTCGACAGAGAGAGATAGCTCTATTACAAGAACGTGTGAGCCATTCACAAGCTCTAGAATTTTCGCAAAGATCTCATCAAGGCAGAAATAGTAGGGATCCCAAATAGTATTACATGTTATCAGTAGATTTTGCTTTAAGTTAGGCTAGGGTTACATACATGTTTATCCTGTACCTACCAGAACCTACCTCACTCAGCCTTGGAGAATCGGTAACTATCAACGCGGACGGGACTACCCATCTGAACAACAACAGTCCGCCCATGAGGGATCAAATAAAATAGAGACGAACGTTTTATCTTTAGGATTTTTTCTTTGTGTTTGTATTAAATTTCTCTTTTTAATGATCCAAATTATTCACATTCATTTCAATGGTCTCTCAAATGTCAATGAACGGACATGATCCTAAAATAGCGATCAATAACGCAGATAAGTCGACAATACCATTTGAGCCTCTCCCTCATCAGATGCCTAGGATTTTATCTGTGGAAGAAGCTATCCCATATTCTCCTTTCACGTCGATAATTCCGTTCGACCCTGGTATTATCCCCCATGTTACCAATCCATTAGCTACGTGATTTAATCACTGACTGAAATTTTTACAGATTTGATTCCTATACCCACAATTGGCCTTGGATCTTCTGTTTCAATATTTTGTGACTCAAACGAGCGGGAAAACACCAGATACGGTCTCGAATGCTTGAATCGAGAGGCGAGCAACCTTGGACATTTATCTGATAACTTACAACGAAATCTTAATCACCTCAAAGAGCTTCTTCATCCATCCGGCTTAACTAGATAGTAAAATTCACATATTTAAACATAATTTTTCGACTAACTTAGAATAGCAAATTTAAAACTAGACCAAGATTTAATCTCAAGTCAGAAGAGACGACTGAGCCTCAAATTTCTCTCACAGCTTTTCCCCAGTTGATTATAGATAACACGGCGGTGGAATACAAAAATGTGTTGCTTGAGGATCACACTAATGGAAAATACTCTTTTGCTCCGAAATCCAAGTTACTATCGGAACCTGAATATCATCGATTGCCCCAACACAATCAATGTGATTTCCAACAGAATTCGTTACAAAATGTCTCCAGTGAGAATCAAGCTATCCAAGTAGTCACTCCAAAAAATGTACCTGCTGAATCTCAACAAGACCTGATCGATACCCCCTTGAAGCTCAAATCTCCTCAAAGAACGAAGTCATTTGAATCGAATTTTGGCCTAGAGAACAAACAAGTTAATCGTATCAAAGCTTCCGTACACTCTCACTCTAAAAACAACTTTAAGCCGTGCCATCCAGAATATACCAGAACAAATCAGTCTCAGACAGGGATAATCAACGATCCAAAATTGTCAAAAAAAATCGAAGCGCTAAATCAAGAAAACTTCAAAATAAATTCAAAAGCAAAAATCACGCCTCCGTCCAAAGATAAGTTGTCTCCCGGAGCTGAACCTTATGATGATAGCTTGGTTAGAGGGTTTGACGAGCGTGACAAAGCTGAGACAGTTCTTCGAAATCTTCAAAACTATCTCCAAGATATCTTTGAAGAAGAAAGTCTGATTGATCCTGGGGTATCGAGTCAATTTTTTATAGCCACTGTCGATGGAAGAGTTGGTCTTAGTATTAATTCTCAAGTGAAGCTTGACTCTCTTCTTCAGAGAGCCATCCAATCTAGCCGGTTCTCAGTAGTAGAAGTCGACGATTTGATTGGAATACAAAGATTGTGTGAAGGCGCTATTAAAGATGCAGAATCTCTGAATATAAATATTAATGAAATTATGAATGGACGGAATATAGAAGCTTGGCTAATCACACTTTCTAAAGTAGAACTTGGGATCAGATCTGCTCGCACAGCGCTACGCCTCATGGCAGGGGGTAGAAAAGAGATGCAAATCTATTCTGAGGATATCATCCAGTCCGCAATAAAGGCTTTGCAGAATGTTGTTGATGCATGTATTATCCCCATTGTAGAAATGCGAAGTTCCGGAAACTTAAAAATTTTCAAAGCGCTAACTAATGAGAAGAAATTTTTGCTTGGTTTATTAAAGCAATGTCAGAGACTTTTGTCTTTGATGTCAACCCTAGTTACTGAGATTTATCTATCAGACAGTGTCGTAAATGCGCTTGAATGTCTAGTCTCCAAACTATTTTTTGTCGAAAACGCATCATCAGAAAAAGATTCTATCCTGGGAATATCAAAATTTGACCTCTTACGTACCGTTGCAATGGATGTTTTATCAGGTATCTTCGCCACAAAACCAGCACAACGCCGTGGTATTTTAGCCGAATTTCTAATTTCGCTTGAAAAGCTTCCCATATCAAAACAGAGTGCTCGTCAATTCAAACTCGCTGAAGGAGGGAACATTCAGCACGCTTCTGCTCTCGTTATGCGACTAATACAAATAAGCGCCACCAAAACTGAGGATAAAAAAGAAAGACGGCGCTCAAAAGCTTTGAGAGATATGCTAAATAGTAAAGTGGTTGAAACGCAATACAAAAAATCGGCCGAGCCAAAGATAAAGATATCATCTGGAGAAAGTAAGGAAGAAGATACTGATACTGCCATTGATAAGCTCAAAGCCATTGTTATCCCACTCATAAAATCCGCAAAATCAGATGCTATATACGTAGTAGAATTTATGGTGGCTCGAGCTACCTCATCTACGAAAGGCACCGAATCGCCTTTCCGTCATCTTCTCGACCTTTTTGTTCAAGATTTTATTACCTGTTTAGGGTCATTAGACTGGCCAGCATCTGAGCTTCTTCTTAGGCTACTACTCTTCAAGATGATAGAAATTTCAAAGTCAACAAAAGCCTCATTTCTGTCCAGAAATATAGCTCTAGACCTGCTGAGCCAGATAGGACCAAAGGTGTCGGAGCTTCACTCTCATGCGCAAAAAATGACCAGATCAGTAGAATACAAGCAGAACGAACAGGGAAAAAGTTTAGGAAAGATAATGGAACTTTTTTTCGGAACGAAAACACTAGAGGTAGAAAGACAAGAATTTGAATCGGAATTTCTATCCCCTTCATCCGGGCCTTTTCGTACTTGCCTGAATTCTCTTGAAGATCGATGTTCGGAGGAGTCATCTCTCAGCTCAACCATAGCGTTTATCAAAGTTGATTGGGCAGTGCGGATTATAGAAAGCTTTGATCGTATTCAGGATGGAGATGATCTTAAATTTATAGAAAAATATCAGCAACTAGCTCAGGAACTAAAAAAGATGATTAAAGACGATAAATGGCTTAGTAGAGAAAAAAAATTTGATAATGAACTCACTTCGGCTGAGATTCGTTCAGCCCATTTACTCATCTTGTTATGCTCACCCTTATGTCAATATCTAGACCATATACTCAGCATTTTCCTTACATCAATGAACAGTGGCCAAGCTATGGTACAAGCAAAGAGCCTGAAATGCCTCACTCAATTACTTGATACTGATCCCAGTACTATTGATAGGCATCCGTGGGTCAAGGATCAAATTGTTGCTCGATTAGAAGATGTATCCAGCTCAGTTCGAGAAAATGCCTTAGGCTTGATCTCAAAACTAATTTCTCTACGACCTTCATTAGAACCCGATATGGTTCCTGAGTTATTGAAGCGAGTGAATGATGCAAATGTCAGTGTTCGTAGGCGTGCCATCAAGTTGGCTAAAGAAGTTTATAATCGAAATTTTACTCATCCTATTCGTATAATTATCTCTAAAACAATCTTATGGAAGATAGGAGATGACGAAGAAAATATTCAGGAATTTGCTCGCCTGACCATGGAAGAGATATGGTTTTCACCTTTTCATCAATCCGCAGCTAACAGAGAAACATCACCTCAGTTCAAGCTGAATAGAGCAGATCTTGTATCTTTAATGGTCGAGACGATTGAAACCGTTGACCGAACAATAGATAAATTGCTGGCAGAAAAATTAGATAAGGTTTTGACTTACATACTGTCTCCATCATCCAAGTTTTACGAAGCCAACTCAATGGTTTGCAAAGCGCTTTTGGAATGCATGTTCGAAACTGTAATTGATAATTCATCCGCAACGTCTAACAACACCAGTTCGCGTATTGGGTGTTTTCATATTCTACAAGTTTTCGCAGCATCGAAACCGAAGCTCTTTACAATTGAACATATTCAGATTCTACATCCGTACGTTTCTAATCTCTCAAATACTGACAACGCTGCCATCTTTAATAGTGTAGTAAATATTTTTAAGCATACACTATCACAACTACCTGGCATTCATGAATCTCTACTTATTTTAATAAGAAACGATCTTCTAAAAAGCTTGGCAAGGCTTCGTGTCACACAATTAGATGATGTCATTTCCTGTATGTCTATTATAAGTACGACCCTCAAGAATTTTGACAACTTATGCCGAGTTCTTTTATCAGCCTTAGATACCATAAACAAACTTAAGCGTTGCGAAATGAAAGAAGATGTTTTAAAAAAACTTTATAAATTACTTCCAATTGTCGGACTCCTTGGTAAACATTGCGATTTTGAGCCACGCCGCGCAGAACTATCAGAAAAGTTTCCAGAGCTTCAGCATGATCCTATACCAAAATTTATCACAGATATTGTTGCCTCTCTTACTTCTCCATCTTACGTTTTAGATTTAAGAAAGGTAGCTTTGCAAGCTATCGGATATGTTTGTTACACATGGCCTAAGAATTTTTCATATGTTAATGTCTTTACTGCATTCGAACAAGCTTTTGATGAAAAGCAGCCAGAACTTGAAATTGTGGCGATGGACGCAATCAAAGTGTTTCTGATCGCAGAAGAAAAAAGATCAGAAGGAGATAATCATGACACAATTAAAACAGTCTCAGATTCGAAATCTGAACTTAATATCATGGGTGGCAGCCAAGGAGATGGAATTGCGCTTGATATTGCTCAACGGTTCCTACCAAGGATAATTTCCGTCGCATTCTCGTCTAGAGATGAGAAAAAAGTTTTTCTCGCTACGCAAATAATTGCCAGCATTGCTAGGCAGGGGCTGGTGCATCCAAAGCTACCTGGTGTAGCTCTAATCACACTCGGAACTACAACGTATCTAAATATAGCAAAGACTGCATTTGAGGAACATTCTATTCTCCACGCAAAGCATGAGACATTATTTGAGAGAGATTATATGACAGCAGTACAGAGCTCTTATGATTACCAGCGAGACGTACTAAATGACACCAGAGGCGCCTGGATAGAATCCGTAACCGAAAATTCAGGGATTAGCTATATTTCGAAGCTTTCCCGAATGATTCAAGTACTGAATGACCTTAGCAAGGCCTCTACGCGTAAGAGGTTTTATGAGAACCTGTGTATGCAACTTGACAGAAATAAGCCCCGAAAAGATATCACCGAAAAACAACTGGCTGCCCGAGAAGAGAGAGACCATCTAAAGTTTTCCCAATTTGTGATCGAAAATATCGCATTTTTTGAATATAAATCGGTTGATGAACTACTCTCTATAATTCGTGTCATGGAGCGACTCGTATCTTCAGTTGGAGCTAACGTAGCACATACTATTGAGCAAAAATTAATACTGAGCAAGCCAGAAACTCTCTTACCTTCCGATAGTGATAATGAACAAAATGAAAATTCAGCAAAGAGTATTGATGTTACGTGCCTAAAAAAATATGCCTCGACATCAATGTCCCTCCTTTTACTTTGGGGAGCTCGAAACTATTTACGCCACCAGTATGGTATAGTTGCGAACAAGCGTGAAGGGAAAATCAAAAGCCCGAAAGATTTGCTTGTAAAACCGAGCAAAACTCCTGGGGTAACTGGTGAAAAATTTTGGCGGGAATCTAGCTTAATCATGGAAGCAATTGATTCTGCAGAAGCAATGATGTATTATTGCCAAAAGTTTGTGAATCTTCTAAATTTTGATGATGATTTCAAGGCAACAGCTGAAGGAGAAGAAGATACCAATCTTAGGATTACACCTGATCTAGATGACGGCGTCAGTATTCCTGGTACTCCACGTATGCCTGGTAGTGGTCGAAGTCGAAAGAGAAAATCTGTCGCTGCTCCAGCTACACCCAGCCGCAAAAAACGCTGTCGACCGAAGAATACAGGTAAGAGGGTGAATTTCAATGTGGAAATTAGCGATAATGATTGAAGGAGAGGAAATATTGTAGGTTAATACTCTACTCGGAGTTAGAGAAGAATCTAACAAGTTTTGAGTGATTTCTTATATATGCTCAAAGCGATTTAATGTATTATTATTAGGTTTTGTTTTAGGTCAATTTTCACGATGGCATAGTTATCAGATATGGAAGGCGTTAGCGACGAATAACCTGTAGAAAACTACTTGAAGAATGAAATAGACTTAGACAAACACAGAAAGTGTCCAGAAGAAAAGTTTAAGGGCTAAGAACATACTTGGGAGGTCTTCTAACGATGCCCTGGTCTGAATTAGTGCAATTGAACCTGTCTAAATGCAAGATTTCGGGAGTCGACGACTCAACACCAGTACGCAGTGTCCCCTATGAACCTCTAGCTCTCTTAGGAACTACGAAGCCAAGATGAGTCAATACCCTGTTTCAAATTAGAGCTGAGTCTATCTCCCTCACCCTCAAAGATCCGCAACATCTGATAACGCCATCTGACGGAAAGGATGACAGCTTTGGCGCCAGAAAGAGGAGGAATAAAGGGCAACAAACGCTACAATGATAATCAGAGAAGCCTTTTTCATATTCAATATATCTTATCTACGTCGGGGGAATATAAAGCATGTTCACAGCAAAGTAAAAGGCCCATTTCACTAAATTACCACCCGATTTGAAGTCATATCCTATAGCCATCCTTACTCTTTTTTTTACGATTTTACTAGATATGGGGATCATTCTAGCCGCATGAGTTACTCGAATACCAAATGTCCGTAACGGCATTATATGATTAGGCTAGGTTACTCCGCGGTCTACACTCTGCACCAAGATTTTTCTGACACCTTGTCACGACTTTCGATTTGTCCCGAGGTTCGAATTAAAAGCGGAGGCACGGGGAGACTATGAAGGTCAGAGTAGCACCTTAGGTATACACAAGTCTACTGCACCCCGCTGGACGGTCGACACAAGCTGTTCCAAAACATGGGCTTCAAGCCACTTTTTACAATATTGCATACTCAGGTTAAATTATTCTCAGTGTGGAAAGGACAGCTTCATATGACAATAACGCAGCTTGGACCTACACGATCTCTTGTCCGCTTTTTGTAGAGGGGATAGACTGATGAAATAGAAAGAACCAAAAATCGACTTAGTTAACCCAGAACTGCTAGCACCACTATAAATCCTGATTTATATCGACATTATAATAATATTATACCGAAATGACTGCAATCGCTCCCTAGTCGTACGGTTCCTTAATCTCGCCAACAGGCAACTGTGCCATGATATGTCTGGATGTACCGTGCTCCCTAAAAGGCATCAGATTTACACAAAAAGTTATCGCAAAGATAAGCTAAGAGGATGGAAGTTTTCCACCGTTCCTCTAGAGAGAATCATCAGATGACGTATTGAAGAGCAAATAGTTGCATTCAGGAGCTGAAAGGTAAGAAACTTTGCAATTAAAACTGTGCTTGAGGCAAAGAATTATCAAGGGCTTTTATCTTTTATCTGGTGAGAAGTCCCCAGTCGATACCGTTAATAAGGGGGAAAATATGGAATGGGCGCATCTCTTCAATAGATAACCACTTCGCAATAATCCCTTGGAAGAAAGGATTGTTTCCCCATAATTTAGCCTCTTTTCTTACCACATCTTAACTCGATTTTGTCTGTGTGCTTTGAGATGAAAGACTTCATCGAGCTAAACCACCCAGGTCGCGAGGGTGGCCGACAACGGACATCCGAGCATTATTGGCAGATATTAAGGTAGTTATAAGAATTTGTCAGGGCCTAATTTTCTAGAAAACATTATCGGAAGCAGCATACAGGCGAGATATCAGGTTGTTCTTGATACTAATATTGACGCCATCAGATCCTAATTACACGCCAATCAATAATTTAACACTAGCAATAATTAGCGTGAAGATTACACTTTATTTATTTTCAAAGAAGCTTATAGACGAGTCATTTGAGACCCCAACTTCTAAGTCATTCATTATTTCACCACAGAAATGAAAATCTAATCATTTTCTTTGAATAGGCATTTGGTGGTAAGCCGAAGTCTTGCGTGCCCATGAAAAATTGGCCGTACTACAACTATTGTAGCCAAGGAAAAGCTTGGTGGATCAAAATTCTATGTTACAATATTACCACACACCAAGCACATGGTTAATAACGCCAAAATCTTGACTCAAGGCTCAATCTCCTCCTTTTGTAGCAGTCTGGCCCAAACCAATTATCGCGGACGTGACCACAAGTGCGGCTTTCAAGGAGAAGCTACAGGACTCCCAGGACATAAAAGTTTATAACACTGGAAACCTAAAATGAATAATGTGCTTATTGAATCAGTTCGAATAACGTATCAAGCTTTTCGACTCGAGAAGCACCGGGATAAGATAATTTCAGGAGGTGAAATTTCCATTTTTCATGAAAATCTTCCTGGTGCCTCGAACATATTTCTTTCTACTCTCGGCAATGACTGACAGATTTCAATTTTGAGGTGATATTGGCCAGTGCTGCTTCTCGACTTTACACACAATACTTGCAACAATATCCAGGATACCAAGCGGCCCTCGTTCCTCTACACTTTGGTTGTTAGGCATGATGCGGCTGGACTTGGGGCTCCGGTAGCTTTCGTGCTTACCAATTCAGAATCATCGAGGCCCTTGGTTGAGTGGCTTTTGTGGCTAAAGCAGTCCGTCAACTCTAAAAAATTACCTTCGTTCATGATTGACTACTCACAGAATGAGATGATATCCATCTAAACTGCTTTCCCAACCTCCCGAATCTGCTCTTGCCACTGACAAATAATCCGAGCCATAAGGCTTCAGGCTCGGAAAAATGAATGTGTTAGGAAATATCCCGAGACACCTACAGCCTTAGACTGAAAGGCAATTCTGAAGTCTAGGACGAGGGACGTCACAGACTTAATTCAGACGAGGGACGAAGATAGCTTTGTGAACGCTTGGAATACATACAAGGCTAAGTATGCAAATCACTAGAATTGGAAGGAATATCTCCATTCACAATGGATGACTGGACGCGAAAGTTGGTGGTTATGTAACCGTCAGGTATTTTTAGTAAGTTATAGCCTCAGAGGTTTATCTTTACATGTAATCATATCTAAAAATCAAAAAATGGGATGCTAGATATAAATACGACAACTTAGGTCAAATCTTAGCCTTCACTGCTCAAAAGGTTTCATCTCGGTGGCACCCGAAAGCTACGGCCTGACAACTTAATTTACACTTTCGAGCATAGTGCCTTGCATAGCGTTAACGTAAGAGTTGGACGTATCTTGTCTGGGCTTGATGGGAGGAAATTAGGCCACGCTGAGAAGGTTCATTTTCGAGAATCCGAGTACCTGACTAAAGAGTTCCGAGACTCTCCGAGTTAGTGACCTGGGGAAAGACCTCGATGACATTGAGGTTGAGATTTCTGTGAGGTCCTTTCAGAACGAAGATGTGGAAGACCGTATCTCTCATAATGGGATGGACCGTGTAACAAAATAATGTTCTTGTCCAAATCATACCTACCCCGAAATAACGTACCGTGCCGCCAGGGCTAAGAATGTCGGTGGAGTGGAGCAGGATATAAGCTCGCTTCAGGGACTCTCAAGGGCATATCCTAGCTAGTCTGAAAGCTAGCTATATTTCATAAATATTGCCTGAGGCATTAAGCTTAATTTGAACGATTCGGATAATTCAGAACAATCGTCTGTTACTGATGCAACTATTTTCGCTGTCATCAGTATCATCGTCGGCACCATCATCACCGTCAATGTCATCGCCTTCTTATCAGCTTATATACCCTTGCTTTAAATAATCTCAGTGGAAATTACATGATAAAATCTTTTCACAATCTTAGCAATTGATTTACTAGATCCATCTATGGGCCGACTACAGAGTATCGTTCCGACGTCTCGTCCTTACCGGAAACGTCTATCGCGAGATCAATGTATTAAGTTAAGTTAGATAAATGCAAATATTGTATTTTATTAATACACTTAGGTGAAAGCTCTTTTAAGTCAGGCTTTTCACATAAACACATCGCTCACTGGGTTGGCCATGCTAGAGTGAACATAGCAGAAATTGATACACGATATAGCTACTACGGAACCGAGGCTTTCAGTAATGCAGGATAATGCCCCTGCACACAAAGCGGCCCCAACGATGGAAGAGTATGGGGATGCCAAACTTGTGGCCTCCATTTTCCCCAGAACTTAACCAAAATGAAGCCGTCTTGGACTGGATGAAAACCTGCATCCAGTTTCAATAACTGTATTTGGGCGTAGGGAGGCAGCAATCACATGCTGAGTGACGTCTGATTGTGAATGGGGTTTGGGACAATATATCGCCAGAAGACCTTCTCTAGATGCCAATGGGGAACATACCAGATTTTAGATAGTTCTTTCCCAGTAATAATTCTTACAGGCGGACACCCGATAGTCTTCTGAGGGGTGAGGCGGACCGTATTAACCTAAAGTGAGCCTGCTTGAAGCTAATTCCGAATCCTTCCGAGATACTTTTGTAGAAGTTGCCCTTCCTGGCCAAAGTCCTCACCCACCAATTTTTGGATACAGTGATGTGGCTCTTTTTTAGTATTTTACATACTTGAATGTGTTGATCTTGTGTTAAGTTTCTTGCTCGAGTACGTGCTCGAGGTGTCGTTGATGGTGGAGGCGTCTATGGTTGATTATCTTATCTTCTCGTTGAATTGCTTTAAAATAGATTCAACACTTAAGAATCAAAATCTAAGCAGTATACCAGATTTGAATATTCTATGACGGTGTATTCTATGACGGTGGTAATAATGGTTCTAACGGCAGATGTGAGGATAGTTGGAAGTTTCAGAGGAGGCGAAATGCAAAATGTACTTTAATTCAATTTTACTAAGCAAGAGCAGTAGTTGATCTGGGTATCTTTGTGAATTGGCCATCCCCTGTAGCTCATCCCAGAACTTTTGGTTTTCGCGAGAGAAAGCACAGAACATGGCCCTACTTTTGGGATGCTTATTCATCTTCAACTTAGTCATCCAGCTCACCACGATGTTAATGATGCCTCATAATTAAACAATTATCAGCACAATGAAAGGAGTTAATACTGCCTGTACTTAATGCCAGGAATCTTTGTACATTCAGTTTGTTAGGGAATGTGCCAGATGATTGAAAGAAAAAAGCTGTTCCTCCATTAGTAGCATGCAGTGCGATTTACCAGGAGAGGAGGCGATAAAGCAACGCACGCCATTTGTATGCTTCTAGCCTTAGCTTTCCTTTTCGAATCACAGCTATTTTACAAATTACTAAAAATTCGAAATAGGTTTCTTGGAAAGGTTCTCGTTATGAATCATATCGTAAATTTGGCCGCAAACAGACATACGGCTTTCTCAACTACCAGCCGCCCAATCTCCGGTCGCATCACGGTATATTTTTCAACTTTGGGACTATCTGGGGCAGGCCTCGCGAACGTGAATATATCCTGTCCAATTCCCACTTCAAAATCCCTGATGCGCGATATACCCTGCTCAGAGCCACTGACTGCTGCCCTTGTTTATCGTTCCGGCACAGTATGACGGCATGGTGATTTTTGTGTGCCCGATATTGCGGACACATGTGGTACGAAAGGTTGCTACAATGATGGTTAGAGGGACCCTCGTCATATTCAACATGTGCCATTCCGCCGTCGGATGAATCTCAAGTCCGCACACAGCAAACCCCAAGACCCGTCGTCCTCTCCACCGACGTCTTCGATTCATCATAAACCGTCCTCCCCAGCTCTTTTTTTTCAATGTTGCTAGAGGAGCCCCGCACCCAGTGGTTTTTGGGGTAGATTTTTCCCGGCAGCTACACACACCCGCAAATGGCTTTCGTTTAGTTGGCTGGAGGGGGGAGATAATGATAGGTTAAAGGCTCCCCTAAGTGTGTACTCTCGAATGAAGGTTTGTGGGGGTATGTTTACTTGTTTATTTTGGAATTTATGGAGTTATCTCAAGATTGTATATAATCGGGAGAGGTTTTAACTTGCTTGGCTCTTCACGCTAAGACTTCTTTCTCACAATTTCGATTCGTAACCCAAGGCCTCTACCTTGCCTGGCTGAAAAAACCTTTTTGTTGAAATAGAGTACTGTTACCTAGAAATATAGCTTTCTATTTATCACCTTCGGATATTCTTCAAAATCTGAATTCATCATGGAAAAGTATGCCATAGAAAATATCACCTATTGAAAGTGATGATATACTCATTATAATTACCGAATTCCATTAGATCTTGGGCGATTTCATCTGTCACCATTAATTCAGTCATGAGTTTTTGATGCATTGGCCAACAAGTCAGCGTTATCATTTATCTGGATAATGTGAGATAGAATTTCATCGTTAGTATCATTTCTTTAATCATCTATAATGGTAGCATATTTCCTGTGCCACATCTCGTAGGGTAGCTAGATAAGGTGGATCACAGTATTCCCAAAGCGTGGTCATGATAAATAGCAGTAAAAACATTTGAGAAGAAAAGTGCCGAGAACTTGGTCGAGAAGGATGATGAGATTGTATCTCCCTAGCTCCAGATCCCCAAGTCAATCGTTTCACAACGCTTTACTCGTGACTCTGAACTTCTTGCATGATATCTCAGTTTACAATTCTTTACATGACATACTTACCTTGAAGACTAAGAGTTCATCTTAGGTTATATTACACTAGTTCATGATATTCGTTGTCCAGTTTATTTTTCGACGGGATAATAATCCTAACCCACCACCAATACAGCATAAATGTGCCTGAAATCTGTAGGTTTAATATCCTTGGATAAGCATGCTCAATCTTCAGAGTAAACTCCCTAGACTAACGATCGTAAGTACCTGTGTTCAGAAAGTCTCAAGAGTATTAGGGGGATGTGGGATCAGGCTTAGAAAAGGTACGCCCAAAACAAGCAAGCGTGAATAAGATAACGAAATTTGGATATTAGGGATGCAGTGGCAACAGAAGAGGACTAGAATGATTGCAAAAAATGAAACCACAATATTAGTTGACTCTTTTTCCTGTATTTCCTTCCATAAAATTTGATGTAGCGTGTTATCCAACAATTAACTTGCGATTGAAATGCAGCAGGATATGTGGCTACTTCTTAGATATAGCGTATGATGGCTCGGATTTTCAGTAAACATAAATATGCTGTTGGAAGCTCAAGGACAAAAAAAGGTTACGCAGAATGTGTAGGCCTCCCGAGAGATTCTCGTATGGCCGTTAACAATACCTGAGGTTGTGCGCCCATAATTTGTTTGATATTTTCACCCTTCTCAAATATGATCATCGTTGGCAAAGTGTGAGTGTCGAGTCTCCGAGCCAAGACTGGGACAACGTCAATATCCACCTTGTTAAAGTAAATATCTTGATATTCATCGGAAAACCTCAATCAAGGCCTCATATTAGTTTTGTAGCTCTTGGAAACGGGAAGAAGCATACGTCTCTATTAATGGTAACATTATGATAGACGATCCACACCATGATGCAAACGCTACAAAAACGACTACTTCATGATCTTTAAGGGATGAATCAAAGTCATCAGCGCTGAGATTCATAAGTTAACATGATGATGCCGAAGTGACAGGTACTTATTTACATACCACTTGATTTCATGCAAAACCATTTATTGAGCGGGTAATAATCCCAAGATGGCGTTTTCTGGGAATTTACGACAGTTCTGATAAATGAGCTGTATGGATAAATGTATGTGTGCGTCGAGGGGTAATGTTCAACCATCTACAAATACGGACACACTGTCTCGCGGTTAAAACGTACATTGACAATACTTCCACCAGCTATACCTCGCACAAATCTTGACATTTAGTATGGGTGTTTTGTTTTCATTCAAAATAGATTTATACAAAGTTTATGCATGGCCGAGTCTCAAAACATGACTGTCGTTGTTGATGTCCCAGGGTACGAGAGTTTCGAAGACGGTATTGAGGGAGACACTTTACTCTCTAAAATTCTCGTCCTATTGGTGCTACCTTAACGACTAACATTTATAATATTTTTGTCTTTTCTCAAAACGTCACATACTTCAGCGTAATCTTTATCAAAAATTTGCCAGGATATTTTTATCATGTACGTTTTATTAGTCCCAAATACTTCTCTTCACATCTAGCTGTTTTTAGATGACTAATTGAAGATGAATAAGCAGATCCAACTGCTGCTCTTGATAAATGTGAATTAAAGTTAATTTATCCTATTAAAAGTACGCGTATCAGTAATTATGTGATGAATAGAATTTAAGCAAATGCAGACTTTTAAAATCGAGTTACATATATGCGATGATTGGCAGCTTAATTATTTACATGAGGGGATGGATACTTTTCGGCGAAAACCCCTTGATTCTGCCTGATTTAAGCTAAAATTTCAATTTACCTTCAGGAAGTGCGTTTCACTATACGTCCATTGTGAATTTCATCTTACCCCTTTCCTGATCTTTGCATTATTTCCCGCTTCACCCCCTCAACTTGACTGGCAAGTCGAAACTGTTCAGGATATCCTACGTCTAGAATCCACTTTGTAATTCTGGCCACATCCTCTGGGCTTTTGTCAGGGAGCTTCAATGGACGTTTCGTGAAGCTCAACAAAAGAGTAGAAATATTGTGAGAGAACCCCTGCGGTAATGTGTCTGTCTCAACTGGTGATATTCTTTTCTGGATCGAAGTGAGCTTGGATTGGAGGAGTTGTAAAAGCCTTTTTTAAACATTTGGATGCAGCCTCAGTACTGGTGCTCCAAACGGAAGGCGTGTCTTTGCGCGCGAGTCTCGTGAGTGGATAAGCTAACGCTGAGAAGTTCCGGATAAAACGTCGATAGAACTTTGCAAATCCTACAAATGCTTGTACATCTTTCAAATTTTTAGGGACTGACCAATTCAATACAGCTTCTACTTTTTTTAGAATCCATTCTAATACCAATAGACTATAATCAGACCTAAGAGCGTTGTGTGCTCTGCGTATGAAATTGAAAATTTTCTGGTTTTAATAGAGCTCCTTTTCATGAAGTGCTTCTAAAATTGGAAATGCACAATTATTGCCTTGTATTTCTTAAAATTTCTTGTCGAGACCAACGTAGAACTTGTTTTTACAAGGCTGATGTTTGCCCTTGCTTAGCTAGTCTTGATAATTCTTGTTTATCCAAGTTTGCTCAAACTTAACGGTGTTATTTTTATGTTCTAAGGATCGTTAGATCAAAGAATGATCTGTTTTTTATTCTTGATTAATACTGGAAAAGATGTTAAATAGAGTATTTTCTTTCAGTGAGAATAAAAATAATGAGAATAATCATTATATCAAAGATAATTGTTATCTTTTTTGATCAATCTAATTTTCTTCTTCAGGGGGCTTTAATAGACGTTTCGTAAGTAATTCTCGTTCGAGCAGGTAGCTTGTCTGATAGTCTGGCGTATTGAACACTCCTTTGCTTCAGATAGAGCTCTATTAGGAGTATCGAGGTCTCGTGCTCGAGTACTCTACTATTTGTTGATTTATACGCACCTTTGACTTGCTTTAAGTATTTTCTCTGAACGCTTCTCAAAAGTTTAACTATCCTATCAGGAATTTTACCTCCGGGACTGGGCTCGGCTC
The DNA here is from genome assembly GCA_013170925.1 of Podosphaera leucotricha. Lineage (NCBI taxonomy): Eukaryota > Fungi > Ascomycota > Leotiomycetes > Helotiales > Erysiphaceae > Podosphaera > Podosphaera leucotricha. Next base: position 2,130 of record JAATOF010000502.1, on the reverse strand, counting down.
AAATCTGGGACCTAAACGGGAGGACCAGTCTCACTAACTTGCCATACAACAGCTTTGACCTTTTAAATATCGCTCACCAGGTAGAGTGTGCTAGAATGAAGATCGCCTGTATCTGAGTATGCGACTTTTGCTCGACTTTCTATATGTGGGCGCCCCAGTTTAACTTGGGGTCGAAGTAAATTCCCAGGACTCGGAGAGAAGGCTATGGAGAGGTTATATGATCCTGTATACTTACTGTTGCTTCGAGATTATGACGCTTTCTTGCACTAGTAAAATGCATCAATTGGTATTTCTCCGGCGCAAATCTGACTCCATGCTTCCTTACCCACTCTTGAAAGACTCCATACTTCTCCTCCAACTTCCTGCAATTTTCCTCAGTAGAGCTTGACCACATTAGTATATTAGTGTCATCTACGAACCCTACAGCTGCGGTAGATGACGTTTGCAACAATGGCAAGAGCGTGTTGACAAATAACAGAAAAAGAATCGGAGGCAGAGACGAGCCATGGGGTATTCCTGTGCTGGTGGGTATTTGTTCTCCTTTGAATGATTCCAAAGCTATTGGTATTGTCCCCTCTTCCGGGAATGACTCTACAAAGTTCCAAATCTGGATAGATCTTTTTGTGAGAGACGTTGTCGAAGGCTCCTGAGATATCGAGGCTCAGAAGTGACACTAAATTTTTCTCATCTCTACCTCAAATCCTGTGAATCTGTTCAGTAAGCTCAACTGCCGAGATTGTACATCTCTTGGGTCAAGCCCCCATCTGTTCTTCAGGAAGAAGATTGAAGTCTTCTCTGTTACGGGATAGATCCGTGAGGTTAGGACTGGCTGTGCCAGTACCTTGTCGATTGTAGCCGATTCTCGCGAGGTAACATGTATGTGAGGCTAGGCCCTGTGTGGCTGGCGTCCCTGTGGCCAGTAACGTGAGAATATTAATTTACGTTTGTTAATACTGGTAAAGATCAAATACTTAAGAAGAGGAAAGTAAACAATGTAGATGCCTTCGGTAGATTTTAATAATTAACTGATTTTATATTTGGACTTGCTCTGGAGTTTACCACCATAAATTGATCCCGCAAAATTCTCCTGCTTTTGAAATTCGATTTGCTAGTAGTTTTTCCAGAAATTTACCCGTCGTGTTGAGTAAGTCGATTGGTCTGTCTATATGAATTTAGAGTATTATATCTCAGCTTCTGTGGTTGGTTTTCTGAGAACTATCGTAGTTGATTCTTTAGACGCCTTTGACTGGTAGCCCAGAGTAAGGCAGGCATTTAATAATTCAGTCAGAGCTTTACTGAGCGATGGTTCACAGCAACTCGATTCGGTATCCCGTCTAAACCTGGGGCCTTATCGCTTGGAAGCCTTAGGAGAGTTTCTTAAAATTTAGTCTGGGTAATGGCATTGGAGATATTCGGTTAATCATTGGAGTATATGTGTAACGGCTGCCTAGCCGAGTTTTTCCTGTAGGCTGCGCTGGTCATCGCAGGCTCTGCTATACCCGCCACGGATTCTTAGTATAAGAAAACAGGAAAACTTAATGGAAAGATACTTTCTGAAACTTGTACCCCAAAGACTCTAGTAGAAGTTAAAACATAGAACATTCTGGTAGATTTAGCGGAAAGGAACTTTGTTCAGGTGATTGAGGTGTTGATGCGGTTTAAATATGTATAAATAGCTTAACAGATATAGATGAGATCTTTTCTCGATAGTTGAATTATAGACTACCTTCATATGCTACAAATGCTCATTGCTTTGTCATTCTGAACCGTGACAATATGATTCCATGAATCTTTGTGTAGCCCTATCAGACCGGCGAGAGTCAGAATTTTGGCGTAGATCTCAGTTAGATCTTTCCAAAATCCAATTGTGACATTCGAAGATAAGTGCCCGCTGCTTCCAGTATTGGAGTTCGTCACCCATCATCTGAAGTTTTTCTTTACACAGCCGCTATACTACAAGGAAATCCTATACCTGAAAGATAGAGGCAGTAATTTTTAATAGCCCTCTCTCCTTCGGAAAAAATTCGCTGCCTGTGTATAAACGCAACTGAAGATGACCTAGTTTTCCCTTTAATTCGTCTATAAAGGGTCGATGGTACAACCTCATGGACTGTAGCACAATCTAGTATT
>JAATOF010000501.1:0-15717 GCA_013170925.1 Podosphaera leucotricha | reverse complement strand
GATATCTTCCTCATACCGACACCGCCAGCGCTCAGGTAGCGGTGCTCTTTCCTCGGGAGACAGTAGAATGTCAGAATATCTGTAAACTGTGAGAATTCATCGTAGCAAAAGGGGCCAACTTAGTCTAATCCATCACCGCCATAACGGGAGCTGGGTACGCTACGGAAACTCATGTGGGTGACTTTTCCTCCTTGACCAAGTGATGCGTGTTTCTGTTAGCTCTGAAGAGAAACTCTAGGTTTGTAGGGGACACCACGCACAGGTAGAAACGCCGTCTTCGTTCCCCTGTCCCTCAACTTTCACAGTTAGAGAAATGTTAACATCGCGTATGTGTAGCGACTATTCATCACATTCTCTTCACAATCTCTTGGCACCACGCCTGAAAGTTGTTGAGAAGAGTGGGAAAGAAGCTGGATGATAAAGATAGAGAGATTAGATAGTTGAAGGCCCAACTGGAATACATACACTTACCCCGTGAAAAGAGAAAGTTCTACTCTATCCCAAATCAAGGACTCCTAGACAAAAGTCATTCAGTGATCGGCTGAAATAACAGGTCGTGTTATTCCTGAAGGTATTTGAAGGCAAGTAATCAAATTTGCATCGATTCAAGGATTTTAGTTGTATGGGTAATATTATTTTGAGGAACTGTACTTTTTTCGATGTTAGTGTTCTGCGCAGCTAGGACCTAGAGGTACGTAGGTTAGACCTATATCTAACTCAACAAAGGTAACATTTGTCCTCCATTTTGGGTTGACTGGTCCCAAAGCCGTAGACCTCGATGCCTACCTGGCGAGTTTTTCGATCTCCAGCACATATCTCCTCCCTCATGACCGTTTATCAAGCTAGATAACCTACCTTCTACAATCTTCTTAAGCCGCTAATTCATCATCCGCCCTTGTAATATCTTCAATGTCAGTAAACTGCTGAACAGAATATATTAGAATAATTTTTCTTGCTCTCGTATTTGCACGTTATATACATGTATATCATGAGAGCTCTCAGGAATTCTGGGAAGAGTGTAAGTGGCAGGTTGGGATTGCTACGGTAGTGATGTCGTAGGCATCTGAGAGACCTGACTGGAGTTAGATCGACAAAATCCTACTGTTCGTGAACCTGACTTAATTACCTGTGGTGTAAGCTTCTTATGTCTAGCACAATTATAATGTGAAAAGAAGCGTTCTTGATTAGTACTGCAAAATCGAGCTGTGACAACTGGTGATTTCATCGCGCTATTTTGGCTGTTAACTGCGATAAATGCGAACCCTGAAAAATCAGAAAGTCTTATTCTGCCAGACTAATTACACATATATTGCGCACCCGTCCAAAATCAAGACCATTATGGTTTTAGGTAATTTCTCTGCATCCATCCATTTGAAATGTCCCAGAGAGATTCCACGATACAAGCAAGTCTTGACAATCTGATAGATGATGAATATTTATCGATTGACTGCGCTGAAAAGATGTACAACATTCCTGATTTTAAATCTGGGCATCTCCAGCCTGGCGGCACGTCGCAAAGAAATGGTCATGAACCACATCAGTGATTTTCCGAATTTGTAGGAGGAATGCCTTGTCCGTTAGAAAATGGATCGAGTTTCCCAAGGAATTTTTCCTGTTCACGCTTGCGCTCGAAAAATAGCGGTTGATATCCTGCGTAAAAAGCATGGCCAAGAGCCATACTGAGAAAAGTGGCTACCAAATTTCATACTCTCAATCAAGTAGTAATGATGTTAAAAAAAAGATAATAAGACTCATCGCAATCTTATTTCTGGGCTCTATGCTTGATTTCAGGAGCTTCAGGGTCTGTATACGAAACATCTGGGATAAGCACGGAATTTTTCTGTGAATTATTCCTTATAGAGGATTTGTTAGCTCTGCAAAGAGACGTTCACATTTCAAATACCCCAAATCGCACGAATAGCTTTCAATACTTGAGTCAGTTAGCGCTACTGGCAGCTTAATCTTATCATTGATTACTTTCAAGAGGGGCAACCTACAGCCAACTAGATTCTAGATGACTCCCCCGACTGGCAATTTACTACGTCTGAAAATGGATGGACAAGTAATTATGCCGCTGTTAGGTAACTTTTTCAACAACTGTTTGTTCCGGGAACTAGGCCATAATAAGAGGATCAAAGCAGTCATATGAATACCGAATGTTTATGAATTTATACTTTTTGAGAATCATGAATCCTGTCATGAAACATGAAGATAGGGATAGGGATATCATATGCCTTAGCAGTTACTTTCTGGTTGTTAAAGTCACCAGAGTCGACTTTAGAGATCACAGCTGAATAATGGGTTTCTTTTAATCCATACTAAGTGTATAGATGGGTAGAACTCTCAGAGAATCCAGCTTATTGTTTTTTGATCAGTGTTCGGAAACTGAGTGTTCCATTACTGAGTCACTGAATTCTTAACCTTGATTAAATATTCTTTTTAAACATTTATAGAGGTCCCATCGGCTGTATGTGTTACGTTTGATATCCTTCGTTGAGTATAACTGGAGCCGGTAAGCATGGATAAGCTCTGGATTGATAAGTCGAGAAAATAAGGTCATAAGGATGTATGATGATTATTTGGTAGGTAATTCAGAACTGCGTTGTAAAATGTGAGAAATCAGCAGAAAAGTTAACAATTTTGACAATGAATGATGCTTCATATTATATTGACAGCCTCAAACTAAGCAAATTTCTCTTACCGAATCCAGATATGCGAGCACTGTGAACGTTTATAGCCAGTACTGCGTGATGGGTGAAGAGTTGGTTTTTACCAGCTGATAAGACGGTTGTTGTTGAGGTCCGAAATAGCTGAAGTTATCCCCAATTACTAATTAGCCTTAGTGTTTGTTTCCGGTTAGACCAAAAATACATGAGATCTGCAATAATCTCGGCTACACAATAATATCATGCTCTCGCACCGTTTAAGTCCGAATCTTGATAAAAAGAGCGAGCAGGTTGTCAAATCTCCATTCTTGAGATATCTGTTTTACCTCGATCTCATCTTCAAATTACCTGTGGGTTTTTCTCCTTCTAGCCCAAAGCATTTTTCATTCTATCTTTTCTTTGTACCATGAAGATCTGAAACATAAATTGGTTTTTCCTTTCAACCTTGAATTCAGTGAAAGCTGTTTTTTAGCTTAGATACCGCGATTTACACATGTGTAGAAACGATGTGTGTACTCATGATACGCCTAACCAACTTATTCATCTCATCTAACTAATTATTTGACATGCAGTTTGTTTCTATATTCGGCAAAATTTATGGGGTTTTTTTATGCAAATCACAGTGTTGACGCACAGCCTACAGTTTAACTGATCCGGACTTTCGGTATTATATGCATCAAGAAGGGCGTAAGAGTTGAAAGATTAAACTGCCGAACTTATTATTTTTCTTATTATTTTTCTTTTTGTTTATCTATTCTTGACGCAAAACACACAGACAGACAGGTCGGTCTGCCAGACACGGACAATATCTAACTTGGCATAACCGAACCAATGGTTGGCTGCGGTGCTCTTGTACCTGATAATGTTCTTTCCATCTTCTCTCTCACACCCTCTCACCCAAGTCAACAAGCCTGCGCATATTTTACAATCCGTTAGGCACCTGTTGCACATTTCCTTCCCTAAACTCCCCATTTTTCGTGATTGTTGCGCGTTGTGGTATTCCTTGTAGTCAGCAACGAGAGTCGGTTGAATCAAGTTCTAGAATCTAGAATCGAATGATGTCTTGGCCTCAGATGGCCCGTCAACAGGGATTAGACCTTCTCAGGTCTCGGGATTTTTTGAGTATTACCCAAATAAATATTATTGCCCAAAATATATATGTATATGTATTTATTCACAAAATCAGTGATTTTCATAACCTGCGCATTTCTAAACAAAAGGTATTTTATCTTTGACCATGACGAAATATATTCTGTAGTTTTTCCAGATTGATCCGAGATAAAAAGGTTGAGAGGGTCGGTCGTTCAAGTTGAGGCGAGCGCGGCATGAAAATACTAAACGAGAACATGAAATAAAGCTGATCAACAGGATCATAACACCGACCAGGCCTGCTCCACTTACCCCATAACCCCCTCCCTTTTGTGAAACGGCCGTCGCTAGGCATCTCACAGGTATCCTAACCTGGATTCGCTGAACCTGGCAAATTTGACATCCATGATTTTATGATTATTTTATGACTATTTTATTTTATTCTCCATATGTTTAGCCCACACCCCCGGTCTATCCCTTCCCAGCACGCTCGGGCTCTTGCCCTCAATGCCGCTTCATGACAATTCAAAGCCAACGGGCTCCCCCCTCTAATCCATAAGCCCCATACACAAGTTTCCCTTCTCTGTCTATCTATACTTTATACTTTCGCCTACTCTTCATACCGTTACTCGAATCTCGAATCCTCTTCGTTTCTATACCACTAACTTTTCGCATCCCCTCCCGAAACATACACAGACACACTCATCCGAGAGAGTTGAAAGCTTCAATTTCCTAAGCCAAAGAAAAAGTATTCAGCAAACGAGAAAACGAGACCAAGGAAAACGGTCGATAAAAGTCTGTCTCTTGTGGTAAGTGTATGCTGCTATAGAATTCCATTTCTTTCATGCGCCAATATTTTGCTACCCGCTGTGATACAGAAGGACGCCATTCTTGTCATGACTCACCAGAAGGTTCTTTAAATTCCGTGTCCCCAGGCCCGAGGCTAACCGAAAAGTGTTTCTCCTATAGACTATCTTGCTCTACTGCGTCAATGTAAGACAGCAGCATATCTGCTCTCGATCACCATCCGTCGAGGCAGATCGTTCAATCAGCCGCTTCAACACCACTGATTATTTGCACATCAAATCTTCCAGGATGCCTTACACATCACCATCTTCGCGCTCGCCCACTTGCTCTGCTCCTCAATCGCCGAACGGTGGTCGTACTTCATCGAAAACTGACTTACCTCGTTCTACGGCCTACCTCTCCCGGCACCGACGATCGACATCACTTAATTCAGCCCCTTGTGATCCAAAAACTCTACATGATCCGGCACCAACAGCAGTGAAAGCTACAGGGAACCGGGGATCAAGAGCTAGATATCGCTTGTCCTCATCACGAACACATGACCCACATAGAATGCCAGGAACTTTGATATCTCCACCTGAAACTGCAAGTAATTCCAGTGACGAAGATTGCTCTAAAGCACATGAACTAGATAGAAGGCTAGAGAATTTGGCTGATCTGAAGTCAGCAATCCAGGCTATTGAACAGCATCAGGAAACTTCACCCACTCGAGCTGCCGAAGGAATGAAAAAAGCCAAGGAAGCCTTAGCTCTGCTTGCACCTAATGAGTACCTTAATGAACCATCTAGTGATTCAGTTGAAGGAATTTCATGGTCCAAATTACACCAAATTTTCTCCAACCCATGCACCGAAGAAAAGAGAAAAAGTACGGTTGCAAAACCTCCCGAGACGCCTCTATTAGGGTCAGATGAAGATATGGACTCTGAGACAGAGAACTCATATTTAATTCAGAAACCACCAATGGTGAGAAAAAAGTCAGGTGAACTTGTTCGACCAGCACTTCGTCCGTCATCAGCTCGACGTCGACCAACGAGTATGCCAGGAACACCTACATTTTCTAAAGCAGTGCATTTTGATGCGCACCTAGAGCACATTCGGCATTTTTTACAAGTCGATCGACCTCTCGCTGTCAGCGCAGGATCTTCTCCAGTGCCAGCTTATGATAGCGATACAGATTTCCCTTTTGGCGAGAGGACTCCACCCGATCCCTCATTCAAATGGGAAATAATTGTTTCGAACTTTCCTGCTGAGACACCACTTCGAATGGCCCAACCAGTTCGTGTCGAACGTGTCAATCTTTCGGCGGATAACGAGATGCTAGTCGGAAGCGTTGCTGTGGCAAATTTGGACTTTAAAAAGTTCGTAGTGGTGCGCTTTACCTTAGATTACTGGAAGACAACGTCAGAAGTCGTGGCTGAGTACAATCAAGATGTGCGGAATCCAATATGTGATGGCTATGATCGATTCAATTTCAATATCAAACTAGCCGACCAGGCAAATCTTGAAGCTAAGACAATGTTTTTTTGCGTCAAATATTGTGTAAAAGGTATGGAATATTGGGACAATAATAACTCTACAAATTACCAAGTCGATTTTCACAAGAAGAGACTACCTCGGAAAGCAAATCAAGACTGGAATCAGACAATCACGTCTAAGCCTCTCCCACGAAGTAGTCATAAATCACCTGTCCTGCAGCCTAAATCTATGCCCCTTGAGTTTGATGAATTTGCCGATGGGTTTCATGAAAAATATCAATTTAGTGACTTTAAGAAAGCTGTTAACGATTATCTGGGTGAATCAGGGCCTATCAGATTAAAAGGTTTAAAATCATCTACGAGTATGGCCTCAGATAATTCACTTCGAAATATTGCACAACCTAACGGAAATGCATTTGGCAATCGATATGACTTCGGAGCATCATTAAATGCAGCGATTAATGCGAAAAGCTCGGGATCTGAGAGAGGCCAGTTATTTATCAAAACATCAATCAAGCAAGAAATACCTTCTGAGCCAGTGTCTCCTCTAAGCGAAAAACCTACAACTTTCCCGGGCACGTCGAGTAGCAATGCCCAAAATATCAAAGGAGACTCTCCTAGGCCATCTGGTATAGAGAAACCCTGTCTTTCATCACAATCATACAGTGATTTACTCAGCAAATATTGCTTTGTACGTAGCAAAACCTAAATCTATTACACCTTGTATTATGCCAAAGATTGGCTAACCATGATCTAATAGTTCGGCTCTACAAAAAACTCACCACAGCTCAAGGACGGAACAGCGCAGCTCAGCCAAATTGATGGAAGCCACGAAATTGGGTATAATTGTATGTCGACGAACAGAATGGCGCCAAAATATCAGATTACAGCCGATGAACATGAACAGTCTTCAAACTCGAATATAGTCTCTAAAGCAACGCGCTCTCCTACAAATCCATCTACCTCGGGGTATTCATCGAGCATGTTTCCGATGTACCAAAATCTACATGATGGATATCCCTTTATGGATACTCATACCGCAACAGCAATTCGAGGCTAATGAATATGTCCACTACGGTTACGGAAGACCGGTCACAATAAAATTACATGCCAAGATCATTAGTAGACTTCAAAAGCACTTTCACAATAAACCTGATAATGAGACTTGCTACTTAAGTCGACTTCGGTGAAAAGTGAACTGGAATACAAATTGTGATGGTTATTTGATCCAACAGACATTATTCCTGTGTTTGTGGTTCTCGAATATTAAGCGTGCATCTTTGGTGGATTGGTATAAGTTGCCATGGATATAATGCATCCTTAGTACTTTGCACGCCACAATATTGTCTTGAAATACTCATGGGAACCAGCAGGATATTTCCCTTAACTTTATAGATTGCAAATATTTTTCGCTGGGCTTGTTGCATACTAAGCACGTGTGTAGAATCAAATTCCGAATAACTGCACGAAGTTGTGGTTGATTATTATCACCTTCCGCAATTTGCAAGGCGATCTAGGTGCAAGCTCGCAGAAGATGACCGAGGGGGTCCTGGCACTGCTAATGAAAACGAAATAATTAGAATTGTTAATAAAAAACTAAAAATAATCCAGGATGGTCGTTTCGTCCACCAATGGCGAGGAGTCGGAATCAACCTTATAACGAAGACATTGGCTGTTAAATCGTGTTAGATTTTGATGAATTAAAAGTTTCGCAGAGGCAGCGTATTGCAATAGAGATGAATTAGATGGTGTTAATTCTAAATTAAAAAACAAGCTCCTTTATAATTAAAAAAGATAAGTATCGATGCCATCGTGAGGTGACTAAAAAATTATCATATTGCAACTACCAGTGTCCCTGGTCTATGTATGCACAAGCTTTTAAACCTTACGCGCCAACAAGTCCAGCACCGAGTTAACATCGATTTAGACTTCAATTTATAAAAACTCATTTCACTGATTTTGAATAGACTTGATGCAAAAATATTTCCAACAGCTTGATATTTCGGTATTTTGCATTGGGTCTCGAGAAAAGTATCCTGACATGTCACCACAATGACGATTATTAAGGTCAAATTTGGTACATATGTAGATGTATAACGATTTTTCACCCTTGCTTTAGCTTCGCTTAATTTCGCTTAATGATTAGATGGCGTAAAAATACGAGTAAATACTAGTTAGTCATGTAATTATAATGTGCATGCTTTTATTTTAGTCTAGGGCGCCGCGCCGGTTTTTTGAAAAAAATCGCTTAGATCCAGTCTGTGCGAGATCCACTTTCGCTACAAGCTCTGATAATTTATCGGTGTAAATGTACAACGAATGTATCTTCGTTCGTGATACCCCTATAATAAATATCGTGACTGAGAGAGAGAGACTCGCTTAATGTGGTACCGGTAAATATATGACGAACAACGTTTCAGTGTATGTCAACTTCAAATCCCAAGGCTATCACAAAATAATTAATGGTGGATTATTCATACATTGAGATAGGTACTGATCTATTGATACAGGTGAGAAAAGAAATAATTTAGGGAATGTTGGATATCTTTAGGCAATTGAAAAATTGGAGATAAGTATATCCGAACTTTCTTAGAGATTGGCGCCTGCTGATGATGCCTTGCGCATTTAGTCTCCATCTCTCTTTTCCCTAGCCTGCGAAATACCGAAAATCCTTAGCCCTCTATATATTTAAAGCCCTGTCTGGGTAAGGGGTTGGGACATAGTTAAGCATAAGTCTCGGACAGATGACGAGGTGTTCCATGTATCCCAAACTTCGAGGCATCCGAATCTTTTTACCTGTAAAAATGCTACTATATGTAATGTTTACCAATCAATAAGATATTCATCCATACACTGAGGTGTCGCAATCAGTGTCCAATGGCGATTTTGAGCACCTATCAAATATTTTTTCGCAGTCGCTCAACCAAAACGAAGTAAAGAGCTAGCGCATCCTTCGCCCGTTGCTCGACGCTTTTGACATGATTTTATACCCGAAAAATCTTTTTACTAACTCCTATCCTTGGTGGTATCAGATAGACTCATTTCTATGTGATACACTTTAGACCTCTGTGACAATACAGTAACCTACTCTATATGAAAACTCGCATCTGTCAAATTAAATATATTCCGTCTTCAAGCAACGCCCTAGAATCACTTCTGACGGACCACGCTAAGCGACGCACAGGTACATAACGCATTTTGAAGTATCCGGGCTGGGAATAATAGTATTCGTTAGCACTAGTAATGAATGCACCGATGCTGAGCCTTGTCTAGCTAGGAATCCTAGCGTATAACTCAAGTAATATCTGAGCTTACTGTGGATATGAAAATATATACAGGGGTTAAGGGTAAGTTCAGTTCTTTCTCAAGTATTAATCCCGGCGGAAAATAGTGCACGGAACTTTACTTCCCTGCCTTTACTTACATGCTTACATGTACTACATGTAATTCCCTCACCCCCTGTGCATGTCATTAGCGGCGATCGATACAGAGGTAAGGGCTATGGCCGCCCCTTGTCGTCTAAGGATTCGGGCCCAGTCAATGAGGATACTGCCAGCTTGAAACTAGTCAAATCTACTTGGCTCGAAGTGCAAGTATCGCTACAGCTTGAGCTGAACTTCGTTCCTATCATCTACGTTCTGGAAGATACAATATCATGTTTAATTTAATTAAGTCCTGTAAGCCTTTTAGTATGCCAGAATATACAAGACTTGAAATAAATACGGGTTTTGGAAAGTCTGGTAAAAGACATCGTATTGTCTCGGATTTGTTGTTGGCTACACTGACACACCATTTACCCTTTAAAAGTACGTTATTTAGCGACTACGACGCGACGGCCGAAGTCTGGAAGTTGTCAACTTTTTTTCTATGCATCCAGGGACGCGACGGACAATCGATCATAACGTGAAATCGACCCAGAGTAGGATTTTGGTGCACAAATCTTATCGGTCGCGCAGAAAGGACCCTGGAGTCGACGATCTAAGGTGGGGCCAAATGTCAGACAGACAGACAGAGACGGACGGAGGGGAGGATCGGGGTGCGGAGGTCGCCAAGATGGGATCCACTTAATGCCATGACGAAAGCCTATGACGAGAGTTATGACGAAAATTATGACAAGACAAACCGAATCACAACGTCGATCTTAGAAGGGAGGTGGGGGGCAGATTCTAAACTAGGAAAGTGAAGGCGGTGAGCAAAAAGGGTAGCTAGCCATTCAATAGGATGAAAGACTGAAAGTCGGGGTCTGGGACGAATTAGAGATAGGTCGAAGTATAATCGAAACTGCGGAGTTGTGAGAGCGTATTTAGGAGACATACTTAATTAATAAATTATTACCTCTCATAGTATAGTAGATGTTTACAATCCAATGTCGGTGGAAGTTTCATAGTAAAAAATCTATTATCTATAAATTATATTATGATAATTCAAAGGAGGTACCCAATCTGGTAGTTAATCAGTTCAATTAATGCGAATTAATATTAATTTCTTTTTATTTCCGCACCGTCTTACTTGCTAGATTTCTTATCTTAATATTTGATCAGGAAGTTAGTTACATACATAATTTTATCCTATAACATTGGTTCAACTACAACATAACAGGTATAACTACCTACTACATAGATCAACTTCCACTGACTACAAATATAATTACATCATTTAAAATCGTCTGATCTTGTTGCTCTCAGCTGTATTTTAAATATTAAAATTCCAGCTAAGTTTTATGCGCCACCCCGCCGCCAGACTACAATGAAAGCAGCAAAAAGCGTAAAAAACCTTCAATATCTTCAACAAGCGATCCCACTCGTGGACAGAACTAGTTTTTGGAAACTTCCTGGGCCCATCTAGACCTTTGACCAATTTTTCACGGGGGGATACAAGCCATTGAAAACTTGATGCGACGCTGTCTTCCAAGAAAGAAAAAAAGAAATTCTGAGATCAAAAGCCAAGGACTCGCCAATACGTGATGATAATGGCATTACATTACAAGAAATACTGTCTTACACCAAGGTTTCGATGGGCCACGAAGCGGATCTCTTAATCTCCTTTGCGGAATACGACCCAACGCACGTCGAATTTTTTGATGAATAGTGAAAAGAGACAATACAAGTAAACATGCGATAAATATCACTTGGGTTTCCCTGAGAACAGGATTAAGAAGTGAGGAAAAAAATCGAAGAAGAAGCGAAAATACTGGGATTCCTATGAAATTTTATTGTTTATCATGACTTGGAGGGGAAGGATAGTCTCTCAATGGTGAGAAAATAGGAGTTGAGTGGCAGTGAGACTTGATTCCTCGTCAACATCGTAGCAATATTGTTGATCACGATTACCACCCTAAACTTTCAATAATCTATCTCTCTCGTTAACCATCTACATGTAATTATTTCGAAAATTTATTGGCCCGACTCATCGGCAGAAATACCCCTAACGAATCGCTCAAGCTGAGGCGCGTTTCCCCTCTTGATTTAGTCATTGACTACAAGAAGTAAGATTTGGACGCCTCATCAAATTAGTGTTACGGATCTGATGTAACGTGGACCGGGACAAGTCGTGCCGAGCCGAGTGGAACTCTCGGGGCAGCCACGGGAAGTCCAAGCGGCTTTGTGTGTTTGAGAAGAATCGAATTTGTCATCGGCGAATTGTTAATGCAACAAATAATTTCCTATGCATGATTCATTCATCCTCATACGATCGCATGATCAATGGGCGATGAGAATCTTTTCCGAAATTTCAAATGAATTGGATGAGGTCCCCTCCCCTTGCCTTGTCGTCCACGTACATATATACATGCATGTATGTTTTGTTGAAATGGGGGAGATGAAAACATGTGTATCATGTATCCTTTGAGCCAAATTTACACGATCGATTAAGGGCTTTACAGTAAGAAAACGAATGATTCAGTCACGGTTTTATTGGCTTCGACTTGTGTCTAGGAAAGGTGGCTTCAACCCTACCGAATACCATTGATTATTACTGCTGAAGAACAGAAGGCGAAATTGTTCGGATGGCTCATGTCAGAAGAGTCAAAACGCTTAACAACTTATGTTCTCCGACGTTTACTGTGACATGCGAAATGTAACGAGCCATAGTCGCTCGGGAACACAAACCGTGATCACCGAGGTATAAATCAACTAGAAAGTTAGTTTTCTTTAAGTTCAGCCTATCCTATGATGCTGTTGAGGAGGGAGATAGCTACAACAGCTCTACAGCCTAGAAAGATTTATGCTTCTAAATATATGCAAGAGTTTCTACCACGAATGGAAATTCTTGTTAACTACATACATGTACATGAAACAGATGTCCGACGTGGCATAGAACCGAATGTCTAAATTATCACTAATCAGATAATCGTTGCCTTGCCTTTTTAGTTTTCTCTTAGGCTTCGGCAGAAGCAGTATGATTTACAAAAGTAGCCTGGAGAAGTATTCTTCCAACAGATTTCCGAACAATATCCCCTGAAGGGTATGGCACAACAACGTCAAGATGGATCAGCTCTTTTTTCCACACTATCCGAAAATTAAATGCAAATTATGTTTAAAGGCACCAAATTGAAGCTATGAAACTATGAATCATCTTGATGATACAGAAGATAGCTCTGAGGGATAGAAGATCTGGTAGTTTTCAGCGGCAGGAGCAGAAAATAAACTTTCTGAGGTGATCATATCGGCGGTCAGATCTGCTTTACAACGTCAGCTGGACAATCACGATGGGATACGGGAGGAACAGGGCCGTACCGTGGCACACGACGACCGCTAAACGTGTTCTAATTAGTTGTGGTGTTTTAACGGGATAATCCGAGCGTATATTTGGATATGGGGAAGCAAAATGGGTTTCTCAGCGTCTGTTTCCACATCACAAGCTCCACACGGACCCTTCCAAGGAAGGCCCCATAAAGCTAAATCTACCCACGGTCGCTTCTTACTTCTCGCTTATTGTCGGCTGTAAATGTGCACAATGTTTTTTGGCTTGAGATGGCTGAAAAAAAGTGCATTCTCGATGAAATTAATCCAGTGAACTTTATCTGATCTGTAGATCTGCATACTAAATTGGATTTATTCCCCAGTATCATTTTACCCTCGTTTAATGATTACGGTGTCAATTACAGAGAATGATCAACTTAACCTTAGAGGTACCTATCTGAGTTGTTGTCCGTAATCTAACACAGGTCGTCCGTCTCTCTCACAAAAGATTTAGGTTCTGGCACACATCTTTGTCTTTGCACGCTCACATGATGTTCCTTTGACATCTAAGAAACTGCTGGGATCTATGAGAAACGAAGTTTGAGAGTTCACTAGCCTACATAGGATCAATTCGCTATCCCCGAAACTAATGTGCAAAACCCTTCAGCAGACTTGTGGTGGTCACATGAAGTAGAACAGTACGTCTCAGATTAAAGTATCCATGCATATGTAGGTACAAAAATCTATCAATGTGGTTGGTATTCTTCTCAAATTCCTCAAGTTTTCGCTAGCTACTATCCCTACCTAGCTCGTTAACATTTAAGTCTCACACTTGTATTCACCACTATCATCAAGTGACATACAAGTCTTTCCGGCTGATTTAAATATTCCATGATCATACCAAGTACGGCTATACGTCAATATTTTAAAGCCTTGGTGAGCAGCGTGCAATTCAAGGATGTGTCTACATATAGTTCTCATTTTAGGTTCTCGTTTAACTTCTAATATTTTATTTCGCCACGCTAGCCCGAATAGTTTTGGTCATCCCTACCAAAACAACGCAATATTCGACATTCAATTGGTAAAAAAAATACAGCGAAGCTGGGACTGACCGACACTATTAGACGTCCTGATATTTTTTCGAGAAGTTTATAATCAGTTGTGTAAAGATTAGAGTGGATCACGAAGTTTGGAGGCTTTGTCCCTTACATATCGCCCAGATGCTGATGCAGTGACAACCACTCCCGAATATTAGGAGATTTTACATCTGCTGTACACTTCATTGGGGATAAGAATACTCTGGAGTTATTAAAAACTCTAAAGTCTAGGCCAGTCTCGTTCATATTCCATACATTCTCGGGTTTCACATGAAATTGACATACAATCCACTCAAACTCTCCAAAAAGAGCACGAACTTTTCCTGGATTACCTATCATACCTATCATAGCTCTTACATATCTCCAATAGAACTCTTTCAACTACAACAATAACAATATGAAAAATAAGTTTGGCGTTGTAGAAACCAATGTCCCAATTATTTCCGAGAGAAGGATTGTCTCCTTTGGATTGCATAATTTAAGAGACCATTTCACGTACACTAGCGTCGCTAGCGGAATGCACCTGGAATGCACCTGGAAGCCTTAATGAATAAACACACAATGATCAAGCCTCTTAAATCAAAAATTCCAAGCATATATTCTTTATTGTGATCCCCAAATCATCTTTTTGGTGTTCCAGAGGCTGGAACTCATTGTTGGGTGATATAAAACAGTTACCATAGAAATTAATTACTGATGGAGTCTTCTACTTACGACCTTTGCCATCTAATCTGTAAAGATAGGGACGTATTCGTTGTCGTAGCTTTGCAAGCTGGGCTATGCTTATCCTTGGCAAGGACGGATTTTTAGATCGCGAAGAGGTCAAACTTGAATTTATAGCAAAACCGAAAGAAAAGCGAACAATAAACAATTCCCTATCTTTAAATGAATACCTTTTGTCTTTCAATGAAGACAGGCCTATTATTGACTCACGTCAAAAAAACCGTGCAAATAAAGTCGAGCAATGTTCGTGGTGTCTACCTTGCGTCTATCTATCAACCAGAAGCTCTCTATGACTGCCAAACGATAAAAGCCTTCTGCCGAAAATTTAATCAAATTAAGCAAAAAATTCCATTGGCAGGAGAAAAATATTGTTCACTGGATAAACTCAGCAAACTATTTTAAATTTCTAGATCTCCAAACTTTATTTTCTACAAGATTGGAGCCCTTGGCACAAAATTTTCTCCTAAAATCCATTGGTGCCCAAGCCATCAAGGAATGGAAGGCAATAAACTTGCTGACAACCTTGCAAGACAAGCCCTGAGTAAGCCCTGAGTAAGCCGTTATTAAAAAAGACACCTTCACCTCCTATTCTTTCCTAGTTGAAAAGGTAAGGAAAAGAATCATCTCTGCTTGGCAGATTGATTAGACCTAGCAAGTGCATAAGGAAGAGGAGGGGAAGAAAGCTACAGGCCTAGGAAGATTTTATAGGATTTTTGCAAGGAAATCTACCCCTATATTTCTAACCAAGGCATGGAACTATTTAAATTTAAAAGAGGCACCCAATCTTCATTTTTACAGGCAAGAACAAGATTTGAAACACCCTGGCCTATCTAAAGATCATTGGAAAAGTAAGCAACAACATATGCAACTTCTGTTAAAGGAAGAAGCAGATTATGCAGCATCTGCTATTACACTGCCCGGGCTAGAATCTTAAATCTACAAATATTATCCAATACCAAAGTTGGTAGGAATAATCTTTTAAGATTCTTAGTGTCATCCAAGTGCTTAATGTTAGAAGAAAAAGTGCCAATATACTAATAAAACAGAAAATTAAAAATAAAAACAAACAAACAAACACACGACGAGAAGAGTGCCCTAAATGCCCATTTTCCCCTTCTTTCCCCTTCGAATCCACTGATACGCTTATATCTTCTCGTTTGTAAACCACTGCTAGCCTTTT
>JAATOF010000477.1:0-13195 GCA_013170925.1 Podosphaera leucotricha | reverse complement strand
CTTCATAGCTCTACATAGCTAAATAGCGTAAGAATATAATAATAATAATAATATTTGTTATTGTAAGCTAGTTTGCACAGACCAGCCAGAGATGGTTAAAAGGAGCCTGTAGACTGTTTGGTATAGAGGATAGTTTTTCTTGGATAATACACACGTCATCGCAACCATATACTTTACCATTTCTACTTCCAGATAGCCCTACAAGATTCATAATCTAATAAAGAAGATCATTAATCCATCGTTGCCATGCAGCAGGGGCACCCGATAGTCCAAGTGGAATTATCATCCACTTAAAAAGACCAAGTCTTGTCTGAAATGCTGTTTTCCACTCGTCGCCTTCCTCAACTCGAATTCGATGAAAAGCAGCACTTACATCAAGCTTTGTGAACCTGCGAGCTTGAAACAAGGCTCTGAATGTTCCCTTAATTAGTGGCAGAGGACACCGATCCCTTTTCGTTGTAGAATTTAATAAACGGTAATCCGCTCAAAATCGAAGATCTCCTGGTTTTTTTACAAATAAGACTGGGGCGCCACCGAGGGAGCTACTGGCTCGGATCCAGTTTCGATCAAGAAGCTCTGTTAATACTTTTCTAAGACACAGAAGTTCGTCCCTTGACATTCCATCGAGAGGGCATTTGGGAAGGTCTTTCGTACGACCTTAATCGTCTTTTTCAATTTCAATCGCAAGGTCAACTCCTGGTCGATGCGGTGGTAAATCGGTTTGGTTATTCTTGTCGAATTCGAAAATTTTAAAGTGGTGCTATAGCTGTTCTAGAAATTTTAATTTTATTTGCTCACTTGTTAGTTCTACTTTTGGCGCTAACATCTTGTTAATGTCGTGGATTGAGGCGGCACCTATGATGATAGCATTATTTGCACATTCCTAGCTGGACGCATGCTTGACAAGGGCAGTGTATGCTGTACGTTGGATCATAGTTGCAATTGTTTGTGGCTTCACCGACCCATGTGTTTGAATATAATGATTGTCTTTTTCCAATAAGAGTACTCGATCTCGAGCTCGGTAGACAACATCATTAAGTCTCATCCATGGCTCGCCTAAAATAAGATCATGTGCTAATTAGAGCATCAATAACATAGCCACAAATGTTAGTCCTGATTCCCCCCAAATCTATTTCCGCCCAACAAATTTCGTCTACCACAATTTCAGCACTTGACTCATTTTTTTGGGCTAACATTAACATCTCTGGGGAAACTTTAGTGCGCGGGAGATCGAGACGTTCGGCGAGACTCTTACTAAACACGGAATAAATGGTACATCCAAGGTCAACTAGCTCAGAAACGGAACTTAAATTAATTAATGTATCTATAAAACCCGATTCACCGTGAAGCTTTTTAAATTTATTCGGAAATTCCGTCTCAGAAACCTTCGCTTTTGGGCTCAAATCTCCCTTCCTCCAGACGCGACTATCTCTGGAGATCAATCTTGTACTAACATAAGGCTAGCGTCTTCATTTAAGCTATTAGTTTATGTGGGTCTTTTAGCAGGACCAAGAAAATTGCAATAACGATAGAAGTGATCAAGACGTTCACATATTGTACAAAGCTTTTTTACGCGTAGGTCAGCCATTTCCTTTTCTGAACGCCACGGAGCTGAAGGTTTAGAGGTGTGTCCTTTTTCAGGTTTCTTTTTCGTTTGGTCATTCATGTTTAGCGTTGCTATCATGTTCGAGAGTGCCTGAAAGTCCAGCTTCATACCGCTCATAGTAACGTCCCCGTCACAGTCCACAGGCACTGATGATAGCCTTGAATCATTAGAAATTGTACCCTGAAACTCGCTTCTCTAAACCCCACTTCGTTCTGCAAACTGAGTTATCTGAGCTTCTCCTTTCCGAATAAAATTAATATGACTCTCCATGTTAGCTGCAACTCGAGCAATCATATCAACACATTCTTGATAGTTGTTTTTCGGTGGATCCACGATATCTAGTTTATCTAGCATTTTTTCTCTTAAAGATTGGCGTAATTGAGTTATCTTAAAAATTTCGGGCCAATCGCACCCACTAGCGAATTCTAACTGCAACTCTCAATCTTGTAAAAAATTTCTGAAAAATTGTGACTCTCCCTACTTCATAGAATGCAATCTTTTCTCGGCTTTTCCCGCACCAATTTTGTCGAAAAATATCTGGTCACATTCTTCAAGCAGTTTCTGATGGTCGAAAGTATTTTCGCGGCCGCACTGAATCCAGTATCCTCAGATTCTCTACCGTTGAGGCTCTGGGATGCTTTCAAGCATTCGGCTTCTTCTGTGACGAACAATGGCAAATATACCCTGAATTAAACTTTCAGAAAATGATAATGCGGAACCCAGGAGTGTCGTTCACCGTCCCGTTAGTAAAACTTTGCATCCTTTTTCATCATGGGCAGCGCAGTATTCTTGACTGAAGTAATATCCTCGGATAAAAGGGTCGAATTTGACCTCGATACTTTCGTCTCTTTTAATATTTCAATAATTATCATTTGTGTTTTAGGAGAAGCATTTTCGATAGCCGTAGCAAGGTGAGGAATATTTCTTAAGTCCACATTTGAAGATGAAGGTTCCCCCATTCCTGAGTCCATACTATTTGTCGACGAGGTACCTGAAAAATATCGAAATTCGAAATGTTCTCGTAATGCAGAGAAAGAATCGACGATAGGGCGTTATGGCTCATCTGGTGTCTTTTGCGAGATTGTTTAATTTACTTATTCAGTTGTCAGAGTATGATGCCGGCTTTGACGTCTTAATGTTACCTCACGTCGAAGCTTTGACCACTTGGCTTGCGAACTTGATGATTAATCGACTCCGCGCGCTAGTGAAGAAGTCGAGTTGGATAAGAAACAACAACTTGAACAGATACGATTAACACTTTTGTCACTTACTTGAACGATACACTCAGTTAGATAATCTCGGTTACTAGTCTAACAACGTGACTAAGGATTAGGAGGAGATGAACTTTCATGCCACCGGATTTAATGTAGGAATCTTCTGGTTATTGACGGACTCATTGATCCTCCAACAATGAAAATATTTCTTCCGTTCCACTCCGGTATTGGAATTACATGATGTTTGTTGCACAAAATTGATATGATGGCAATTTGGAGATGTATATAATATGCTTGTCGATGGACTTACTCCAATCAATTCAATATCTTATTCTATACTCATACTTGTCTATCATCTTCACATTTGTCGTTAAATAAAACTATTTTCCCAACTTAATCAAAGTTTACCTTAAATTTTTATCACATCTATTTAATACGTACCGGAAACTATTCTATCAATTGAACTTGAAGTTAAATGAACTGCTCTTAAGGAATTGCAAGAGAACGTCACGGGTTAGACAGAATCAAGTGATTCACCAAGAGAATGATGACCATGCGATCTCGTGTGAAATTTGTAAAACTTGTGACTTTTAAAATTTTTCAAAAAGGCTTGTGTCGCTGGTCTCATGTAACAAAAAAATCACGCCAAGTAGAAAATAAGATAACCAATTCACACTGTATTAGCTAACTTTTATACAGTATCTCAGAGGTGGTAAAAAATCGATCCAATATGACCTGATTCGATAGCACTGCCATCTATTTAGTTGGAAACTAATGGCATACAGTCTAAAATCCAAAGATAAGAGAAAAGGTGTGTCCACAAAAAAAACTTCTGCGAAGCTTCGATCAATGCTGGAAGAAGGTTGATAAACATAGAATCACTGTCAATTTTCAAAATATCCATCGTAGCGTCTACCACCTCGCTAGCCCACGTCACCATTGCTATGGGTGGTTAGTGGTTAGTGGTTAGGGTTTGGGTTAGTAGTTAGAAGGTCAGGGTTGTAGATTTGTGACCAAGTCGTCGCCAGCCAGTCCATGTCACCATCGCTACCGCTGGTTAGTGGTTAGAGTTAGAGTAAGGGCTATGAGAAAACAGTATAGTATAAGTCCGAGGACCCCACTTTCGGACAACCCCCCTTTCGGACACTTCTCGGCAACCCCTTCACCTACCTATATTATCATAATCATATTTTAACAACCATCATAAATCTAATTTTTATTTAAAATGTCTTCCGTAGAAATAAGACTCCAAAATGCCATTGCCGCTATTAAAAATGGCACGATGTCATCTCAAAAAGCTGCAGCTATAGAATTTGACGTTCCTTCCACACTCAACGATAGGATAACTGAAAAATCATCCCCCCGTCGCGCTGGTGCAGAAGCCCTACAGCACCTATCCAAGGAACAGGAAGAGTACTTAGTCTGATGGATTATCCAGCTGGATCGTACCAAAGAAGCTCCTTCACATATTCGAGTTCGAGAAATGGCCGCAAAAATACTCGAGATTGGAGGCGATGTAAAGCCGCTTGGTTGTTGAAAAATATGGGGTGAATTGTGTAAATAGGTGAGTGGAATCAGTGTCAGCGGTTAGACCGATATTGTAAGATGTAAAATAATACTGGCATCTGAATATCTCAGAAGGCAGCAGGTCTAGTTAACCATTTCATCGCGTATTTTATCGAGTAAATGAATAAGCCGAATGATTTTCTCCATAAGAATATGATGAAGTTCCAAACTTTCAACGAGAAACATACAAATCGATATAGATCTATACACCAATCTTATCAAGTCGGTGATCGAGTTTTTGTTATTGCAAAAATTTAAGGCTAAGAGATCGAGTAAGAAATTGGATGCTCTCAGGTACAGAGGCTACTACTGTCTATATCGCCTAAATTAAGTCGCCGGCCGCTAACTGAAGAGCATCAGAGTTTATGTAATTGTAATGGGTAGAGCAACACTTTAGTTTCGGCCTGAATGATTGCTCTAAAGTTGTCTGGAGTGATGAAAGGTTCAGCAGCGCTGGTCCTGCTCAAAATTAATTCCTGGTATTTCAAAAAGACAAACGAAGATAACAGCACATTTATCATCGAATGACGCAAGAAGATTAATACATCAATGTTTTGACGTTGTCATTAGGTATGTGAGTAGGGCAAGGTGACAATAAAGTACCGTTAAAGTACCTTTAAAGTACATGTATCTGGTCCGAGACCTTGGACTTTATAAGCTCTCTCATCAAACAAGGAGTCGCCGATCTCATTCACGATAACGCTCAGCTTATTCCTTGGGACCTGCGAAAGAACACCTTGAGGGAAATTGGATTGTTCTAATAACTTGGCCGAGATTTTTCCCCGATCTAAACCCCATCTAGAACATATAGGGTTTGATGAAAACTCATATACATGTATAGGAAAGGTATGGTGGATGCATAACAGGAGTTCGCATATCGAACCCTAGTGTATAAAAGCCCGATGCGCGCTTGTTACATAATCAATGAAATCCCCTAACTCAGATAACTCCTATTTCCCATGACCCATGTCCCAAAAATAGTTGTTCAGGTTACAAGACCTTCCGTGTGAACATGACCCGAATGATGGACCACCATATCATCCTTTGTTAGAAGTTTGCCGCGCACAAAACTCAAAGCTGAAAATCTCCAGACCAAAAAGCTTCTTTCCCCTCTGGCACGCCTCTCCTTCTCGCTACTTCAGACATGTGTCCCCATTCAAAAATACTCACCCTAAGCTCCTAAAAATTCCTGCAACTTTGTGCCCGGGTCTTTAGTTCTCCGTCGGGTGTTCATAACAACGGGAGCGTGTAGTTGGAGTCGATAGACGTGAATAATCCGAATGAGAAAGATGCTGTAATCGATAGAAAATTTCTGTCGTCAGGATGGGTGGCAGAAAGTGAGTCGTTCGGAAGGTTGTGTTCTCATCAAGCGATGTCCATTCAAGCAGAGAGAGATATGTTTGCGACCGTGACTGGGTTGCGCTTTCTCTTCTTGGCTTTCTCTGATATGCCAACGTACTGAGTGTTTATAGCTGGCACCGCGAGAAGGTGAAGAGCTCGACTACCATAAATATATAATTAGATCAACGCATGACATGTGAGAGCTAAATAATATGCACAAACCATGTGAGATAAGTATTGTTAAAGAATATTGACATCTGTGCAACATTATTCCAACACACGATAGCTTCCATATTCATATAAAGATCGACTATAAAAGCCTTATTAATCCTAAGACCATAAAATTTAACCCTGCTACCCTGTACATGGCTCCCCAATTAACTATTTATTATTAGAATTATCGGAATTGGAAAATGTCGATGCACACTCCACATTAGCTGTGCCAATCACCCCTCATTTATCTTCTCACATCTCACTTTTCTTTGATTGGTACTGATACATCAGGTTACACGGTAAATACATATTACAATGGCAAACACACGATTTAAACTAAATACTGGTGCTGAGATTCCTGCATTAGGACTAGGAACTTGGCAGTCTGGTACGGGTGAAGTCGGAGAAGCTGTGTCTCATGCCTTGTCACTTGGGTACAAACACATTGATTGCGGTAACTATCATTTACTATCTCCAGAGTATCAATTTCCACTAAAGCTAGGCAGCCTATGTGTATCAGAATGAAGCCGAAGTAGGTCAAGCCTTTAAAGATGCATTCACAAAAGGAGTCAAAAGAGAAGATATTTTTATCACGACTAAGCTTTGGTGCACATATCACTCCCGTGTGGAAGAGGCTCTTGATAAGAGCTTGAAAGATCTTGGGCTAGATTATGTGGATTTATATCTAATTCACTGGCCTGTAGCCATGAATCCAAATGGTGCTATCTCATCTATATCACATACAAACGAATGCTGACAAATATGAAAATAGGCAATCACGACTTACTCCCAAGTCACCCGGATGGATCTCGTGATTTAGTCAAAGATTGGTCACATGTGCAGACATGGAAGAGTATGGAAAAGCTCATGAAGACGGGCAAGGTCAGAGCAATTGGAGTTTCCAACTATTCTGTTCGCTCCCTTGAGGAATTGCTGCCACATGCTGAGATTATTCCGGCCGTTAACCAAATTGAGAATCATCCTTCGTTACCGCAACAAGATGTTGTCGACCTTTGCAAGGCCAAAGGAATTCACATCACAGCATATAGTCCATTAGGAAGTACCGGATCTCCAATGATGCAGGAGCCAAAGGTTACCGAACTTGCCAAGAAAAAAGGTGTAACACCTGCAGCGATACTTCTGAGCTATCACGGTGAGTCATAAAATTTTGAAGATTTTGGCTCGTGATCCTAACAGAATTTAGTCGCAAGAGGGAGCTCTGTATTAGCCAAATCAGTCACAAAAGAGCGTATCAAAGAGAATTATGAGTCGATCATCAACCTCGATTCAGAAGATATGAGTCTGTTAAATGAGTACTCGAATCAACTGGGCAAGGATGGAAAATTCAAACGATATGTCTTTCCATCATTTGGTGTTGACTTCGGCTTTCCAGACAAGGCCTGAACTGTTGATCAGAGGTGCTCAAAGGTTGAACTTGTGCAAATTAATCTTTGATCAATTGTGCCAAGATCTAAAACTTCCATAATTAGATTTACTTTCAATCTGAACAGCTATGACCAGACGTCAAATTTCCCGAGAATATGTCCCAAGTTCCTCATTAAATTTTGAAAAATAAGCTACATCGAATCACTCTGATATATTTTTAGGGATATTATTCAGAAAAAAATTTATCTCTTGATCAGAATCCAAATATGTGACAAACAATGCCTCAAAAGCAACGTCGTGTTTATTGCAGCAGCAGAACATAGTGTGAGAGATTGAGAGTTTGAACTTAATCATAGAATCAACTGTATTTTGATTAAGAAAAATCCATCGTTTCCCCTCAGTATTTCAATTTGTTAGCTGTAACTGTCACTATCACGACAATCGAAGTGTTCTAATAGATCTTTTCATTGAAGGGGCATGTAACCAGGTGGTACGGTGTAACCGTTAGATTTTGGGTCGTAAAACGACAGCTTACAATGATTACTAGAAGCAAGACTTTTTTCGAAGTAGTTGAATTCATTCGTTTTCTCTCATCTTAAATTACAATGGTAATAGCTAGGGGGACGAAGACAATGTTTCTACCTGTACGTGATGTCCCCTACGAGCCTGGAGTTTATTTTCAGAGCCACTAGAAACTCGCATCACTTGTGTCAAGGAGGAAGAGTCACCCACACGAGTTTCCGGAGCTTACCCAGCTCCCGTTAAGGCTGTGATAGATTAGACTAAGCTAGCTCCTTATGCTACGATGAATTCTCACAGTTTACAGATATTCTAACATTGTTCTGTCTCCCGAGGAAAGAGCACCGCTACCAGAGCACTGGCGATGGCGGCATAAGGAGGATATCTGGACTATGGGATATTAGGGAGATACTGATGGGAATACGCACCTTGTGTGGCTCTGGTGTCTAGGTCTCGCCTGGCTAGGGTTGCAGGTTTTTTGAGGTTTTTTCCCGCGTACACAGTTCCCATTGCTGCTCTTTTTACTTTTTTTTTGAGCAGAAGGTTCCGTAGAAAAGGTGGTTGAATTCTACGGGTAATTACTGAGTCAAATGGCTTTTCGTCGTGGGTCAATGTATCAGTGATCTTAGGCGTGTAGCGAAAGGGGATAGGAGCACTGTAAAAGGTGTGGCCAGGGTCAGAGAGGAGCTCTAGTGTTATAATAGTCTTGGACTCCAGGTCGCACGAATAAATCAACAATAAACAAACGTTATACTTGTGATGCCCCTCAATTAAACACAAGTTTGTAGTCATCCGCGCCAACTAGTCTAGCACTATTACCATCAATATCAATTTAAATCACAATCGGAAATAAAATATCTTTGAGCGAGGAACATGGCTTAAACACTTACTTCTCCGATTTTGAACCAAATGAACGTGTTGAATATTGCTGGTTCGAAGTTCTAATATCGCAATAAAATATCGGTGAAAGCACATAAAGGACTTAACTTCCGCTTGTTATTCACACCTGTGACATCATGAAATTTTGACCACTCGCCTGTCTGGCGTCGATGCCGACATACACGATTTATGAAGTAGTCGGTAAAAAACCGTTCTATGTACAACTTTGGCTAAAACATCGTAATCTTGTAACAAATCGGAGTGGATTGTTCTTGTGCTTAACTTCTTGATATTAAAAGTTATTATCCTGATTTGAACTACACCGATTAAAATAGAACACTAAACTTGCAGGGCTTACACTAGTGCATTTTGCTGAGGGATGTCACCTTCACTAGACATACTCAACGCCCAAGTTGTTGGTGCGTTTATAATTGTCGGTAATAAGAGAAAAAATCACATAGTACGGCAGTCTAAACTTCAAACGTATTATACCTATCAAAACAACAGCCTCTTAGATATTTATCTCATAAAGAGATAACGTACACATCTTCCTTCAACAGACGTATTGTATCATAATGCATGAGGATTGAAACTTCTCGGAGCGTGATATGTGATAAATCCAAAGCGATGATTGTTTCCTCAGCTGATTCCCATAATTTCACAGGTATCAGAAACGATACCTTAAGTGCGGGTGCCCAGCAACGGGAGTCTTTTGAGAAGATCGAATTATTCTGCGCACATTGCGAAAACAGCACAAGCATTGAAGAGCTAAATATGCTGCCGTAGTAATGTGATATTTGTAATGGCGCTACAGTTGAAAGACGGGGATTTCATCGGAATATATACCTGAAATATAGTCACGTGAGTTCAATAGGACGCTAAAAATATTTTAAAGTATTGCTAAGCCGCTTTGGGTGTGCGGAGCTAAGCCACCCCTTTTCCTCAGCCCTGGAAAAAACAAACAATCGCGTTAAAATACAACCTTTTGTAGTTGTTGTCAGGCCTGGATCAAGAGAATTTTCTAGTCGATTGGGCTCTGAATAAAGATGCTAGAGAATATTCTCCTAGTCATGCCAGAACTCGTGAAATGGCATCCGAAATCACGGGGCGAATGGAAATTACAAACCTCTGGGCAAAGAATGAATCAATAGCTTTTTTTATGCCGCAATTTCCGGGTTCATTCTACCATCGGAAGGAAGCTCAAGGCCTGTAGATCTAAAGTATTAATACTTTAGACTTTGTAAAACTTGGGTCAATCATCCCGGTATTTAAAGACCTTAACATCGAACATACCGATATTGGGAACATGTACGAAACTGAGATACGAAACTGAGATTGCAATGGGGGTGCGCAGTAATTCCAGAGTACTTGCCAGCTATTAGCCTAAGAATAGGGAATGGGTGTCGATAATTGAGACAGTGTCAGCACAAGGACAAACACTGAAGTATCTTGTAATTTTTAAGTGAAAAACCTCCAATTACTTAGTTTCCAATCGAATCGGTCCCACACTGGTCTTACACTATTTCGGAAAATGCATGGATTTCCAAGGTAATAGGTAATGAATGGTTGAAGGGCGTATCCATGCTTGAGACTTGTTTGAACGATTGCTTGACAGGTATTAAAGTCACACTGATCTTGAGTTTATGAAGCTCTGACAGGAACACAAACTTCATCTTTTATTCCTACTAGCCCACTCTTCTCATATCCTCCAATCATTAGGCTTGGCGCTGTTTTCAATTCTGAAATCTAAGTATCGTAGTCAGATATCAGAACTCTCCGCGCTGAATGACGCCGCACCGATAAAGAAAGAGAATTTCATTGGTTTCTATCATAATATAAGGCTAGAGAAGAAGGCTCATTGGAAGGACATTTTAGCTAGCTAGAAACCTAAGCTACTAGACTTGTTATCGTCAATGTCCATCACCACAATTCAGCTACTACATTTTGTCTGTTAGAATCCAGGGATAGACAATAATAATGATGTAGATTAGCGTTGAGAATATTCCAGAATTGTGACGAGTAACTGTTACGGTTCCATGGTGTTTTGAGCTCAGGCGAGTAATTACCTAAAGCAATCAGGGGAAGGGAGATCCGAGGGGATTGAGCTTAGCGCCACCATGTATCTATTCATGGCCCAACATCATCAGATGGCAAACAATGACTTGTACTGATAGCTTTGACATTATTAAATGTCAGAGATAACTTCGTGAGAGACGTCAACAGTGTCACTAAAGGTCATATAAGTGTTAAACATCAGATTATTTTATTAAATCGATTCAATTCATACCAACTTGGTTTCCGTCACAGTAACTACTATGCAGACTAGTTCGTGTTAAATCAACAATCAAAAATCAACCGATAACCATATCCTTAGTACTTTTCGGGCGGAAAATGACGATAATACCTGTTTTGTCTCTGTTATTTTTAGTAGATTTTAGAGGTCGTTATCATACATGTATGTTCGCAATTCAGTATTTCTGTTCCGAAGTAGTAAAATAATCTTACACAATCTGCTGTGTACAGTGATAAATCTAATCAGTCTGAACTCTTTACTGAAGCCTTATCATTTTTAAATAAACCCAATCCCATAGTTTCCTTCACACTGTAATCCGATGGGCGAAGACGTGGGATCAGGGTAAATCTTTGAAACATACAATACAGGTCTATTGAGCAACCCTACTAATGTAGGGCCTCTGATAAACTGTATATGTATCTTGGGCCTTGTGTCGTGTAATGGCTACATTGACTTATTGTAAGCGATCTGGGTGCTATCAGCTTTTCATTTACGCGTCATTATAGTTTAATAAATGGTCTTCAAAAAGCTCTTGGGTGGCTCCTCTTTCTTTCTTAGTATTCCTCACCACTTCCTTTAGATGGCGTCCCACGCACTCTTAGACCGATTTAGTTGCCTTTGAGCTCTCTAGTGAATATCTTGTGAAGAACACTTCAGCATTAAGCTTTTTCTAGGTGAAATATGTGATAGAATTGCTCAAAAAGAGAACGCAGGGCAATTTAAGATTCCGTAGCCTCTAGATCCATGATCTAGCTAATCGCAATTTCTAGGCGTAGTCAATAGATTCGTTCCATGTAAACGCATTGTAGGAACAATTAAACGGAGTGCATTCATCATTAAATAATATAAAGAAGGCATTAGCTCGATTTTATTTCTTGAAGTCCCAGATTGAGATGTATGCGAGCCGGAGTTGATAGTGGTGATCCTACGTTACAAGAGTTTACTGTTCCGCGCTCGGGTTCAGGGGGCGTTGGTGTACAAGACTTAATTAATATTTCCCATCTACTTCAAGGTAACCGTACATCTATCGTATGGTCCATGAGAATCTGACGCGACTCCTCTCAAGGTGACGGCGCCAACGAGTACTCTTTGTGAGTCTACTATTAAATAATCAAACGAGCCTGTCCTCGTTAAAATGAATCGAGTTTATGTATTGTAATTACTAACCTAGTCTTGCAGAAAAGCTGACAAGTGGTACCTTCTGATAAGGCGCGATGCCTTCAAAATGTGTAGGGTCAGGAGTAAATTCTGATCCTGGGACTTCATTGAGACGTTTTTGACAATATTTTGGTTTATATACCGCGCCTCCTATACATCTGATAGATTCAATTCGGTTAGTGGCGCCTTTGGGAACAAAATATTCAGTATAACGGGCCAGAGTGAAACCAAAAAAGAGACTGCTGATCAAAAGAGTGATGAATTTCATATTTCTTTCAGATTCAGTTTAGAATCGATTCTGAGAAGAAACAGGAAAAGACAAATAAATACCTTAAGAGTGGAGAGCGGCTTGGAAAGCGTCGTGAGAAAATATTAAGTACGAGACTACCGGCCAGTTCCAAGATTCTTGGGAAATTTGGGTAATCAGAGATTCTTCTGATGTCCGATGCCTTACTCGAGCTACGGAGTGGTGAAGTTTGAGGATATAAAATTTTATCGAGTATCCACCAAGAAGCCTTAAATTGGAGTTCTAGTCATAATTATTTTATCTCTGCATACCCGACTCAATCATTATGTCGTATGCAATGTCTCTCAAAAGAACCAACAATTAGTATGCCGCAATATCATATTAGGATGACGCCTACAGAAAAATCGATAGCGATGTTTCAATGCTGCTTCTCAAGCACAAGAAAAAAATAAAGCAAGTTACCCGTGCGTCTTTGCTACTCAATCACTCGTCACTTTGGGTAGGCGGAAGCGGTTATGACTCCTAGATGACCCGTGCGTTCTTCCACATTAGGCGCAGCTAAGTCTGGACCGAGGATGATATATATATATTTTTTTTTTACATCATTTTCGTGTATGCAGCCTACAGGCTATGACGCCAATGACGACGGAAATCTTATGTTACGTAGAATGACTCAGTTTGACGTTGGAACACTCATACTCAGATTTCATTTGCAGATACCACTCGAAGTTAACGCCTTGCGACATGTAACCTCTTCCGTGAATATCCACTAG
>JAATOF010000472.1:0-23123 GCA_013170925.1 Podosphaera leucotricha | reverse complement strand
TGGAGTTTATCTTCAGAGCCAACAGAATCACGCATCACTTGGTCAAGGAGGAAAAGTCATCCATATAAGTTTCCGGAGCGTACCCAGCTCCCGTTATGGCGGTGAAGTTCCGAAATCATCCATATCCAAAATTGGGTCAGTAGAGATGTAATTTCTTGAGACCAAAGTTTCTGGACGAAGGACGAGTTGCTTATCGACCCAGAACGGGAATGATCTCTGGCGTTGAACACTATGAAAAAACTTGATAGGATCCCTTAGTTCCTCGTAACAACTGACAATGTGCTTAAAGAGAAGAAATCGACTAAGCAGATACGCCTCGCATGCAACACGTCAATTTGACCGCATCAGTATGGTATTTTGCCAGACTTTGCGGGTTGGTGTCCTGGTCGTTACATTGCCTCCAAGCCTGTGTGAAGGATTTTCTCCAACTTGCAATTGCTCTTCTTATATCAAAAGTTTGGATGGCCTTCATTCAATCTAGGGCTTGTGGGATTGAGCGACTTGTCATGTTCCAAATCAAATGTATATTCAATATCAATTATATCAGTTTGAGCCTATTAATATAAATGATAAGCTGCATTTATTACCGTAAAAAACAGATAGAGCTCTAACCGGTTTGCTCTTGATAGTGATCTCAATTATAAAGTCGTCCCACTCATGGAATGCTAAAAGTTCTCGTTTCTTTGAATGCCGCTGGCAAGTTTTGTACATCTTACCCTGTTTATTTACAGGAAAATCTTCGCAGGCTCCGAGAGAGCGGCATTTAGATCAAAAGCGAGTGTTGGACTCCATCATTAAGCAATAGTTTTTATGAATTGTAGGAGGATTAGATTATTTATTAGGAGAGAAATGAATCAGGGAATGTGCGTTGATTTAGTGGTTGTTGATGGCGACAATAATTGTAAATGGATGACCTAGACAGCCAGAAATGAATTATTGATCAAGAATTAGGATATTGTTATTTGGTAGCTAAGTAACGACAAACTCATAAAACTAAAGTGGGACCGTAAAAAGTGGGATTTCAAAATAAAAAATAAACAAACGTAAAACGGTTCAAAGATGTATCACGTGGTGACGTTTTTTGGTCTAGGCATTACGCTCTGATCTTTCATTGTCCTCTGATCATAGAAATCTTTAATATTTTATGACAAAAAATTCTCCGAGCGTCATGTCAGATGGAGTTATACGCTTTCGCAATTTAATATTGAGCTAAAATTTAAGGCAGGTAAAAATTGTGCATGACCAGATGCACTCTCTAGGAGAGAGCAAGGTATGCCTAGGGATGGGGACGATGAAAGACTGAAATATCGGTACATGAAATTAATATAAGATTCCTGGATCGAGCCAGAGATTCCTGAGGCTAAATTATTAAAATATCGAATCGCGGTCTCAATTTATCAATATCAAACTTTTCAAAGCAATGCCCCATCGAAAGTTCTTCAAGGTAATCATATTTTTTTCAGACTCTAAACTCCAAGATTTATGGGATCAAGCCTGTATTAAAGACCAAGACTTTGCAGGCATATACGAGGCGGTTAAGGACGAGAAAAGGGTTTTCCCTAGCGAGCTTAAACTAAAAGTATCAATTGCTGAGTGCGATTTCGACGAAAGAGGCGCGCTCCGTTTTAGAAAACGAGTTTGAATACCGAATTGGAAGCCGCTTCAAGCAGCATTAATACAAAAAACTCATGACTCTTACGTTACTGGACACCCTGGCCGAGACAGCACTTATGCAATCTTATTAAGGAGTTTTTTCTGGCCAGGTGCCTCAACAATGGTACGAATATTCTGCAGAAATTGCGACGTTTGCGGAAGATCTCATGTGTGGAGAGAAAGAAAAAAGACTTACTTCTTCCACTGCGAATTCCGGATCGTTTTCACTCTGAACTGTCAATTGATTTCATGACAGATTTGCCAGCTAAGTCCGACCATGACCCGCGATACTTAATGGTGATCACAGATCGGTTGCTTAAAAGCTGTACACTTGAAGCTACAAACTCGATGTCAGCAGAGGAATGCGCCAAAATATTTGTGAACTGCCATTATCGTTTTCATGGCTTTCCATCTCATTTAACCTCGGACCGGGGATCTAACTGGGTTAGTGATTTCTGGACCAGCCTTTATAAACTAACCAAAATTGAACAACGGCTGTCAACAGCATTTCATCCTGAAACCGATGGTAGCACTGAACGGATGAACCAGGAGGTCTTAGCATACTTGAGAGCTTTTATTTCATATTCCCAATACGAATGGCCATCAATGCTACCTACTGCTATGTTAGCCTTAAATAATAGGGATACAGTAATTCGCCTCGGCCCATATTTTCTTACTCATGGTTATCATTGTCAATTATTCTGGGAATATCTTTAGGTATCGTGTGAACGTGGACAAGATGTGTTGAGGATAAATTATTATTTTTGTTATATGTTTGTAGATGTCTTAGGCCTGATGCTACCTATTTATGATTTGTGTACCGAAGTACCTCACTAGCTTAGCTGTCATGTGATTATTCCTGACATCCCCCTTACTGAGGACACTAATCAAGCTTTACAGATTAAAAAATTACCACAGCTCCTAATATATTCAATCTAATTATAACATCTCCTCTAAGTCCAGTCGTTCATAACTTCGTTTATTC
This sequence comes from Podosphaera leucotricha, assembly GCA_013170925.1. Taxonomy (NCBI): domain Eukaryota; kingdom Fungi; phylum Ascomycota; class Leotiomycetes; order Helotiales; family Erysiphaceae; genus Podosphaera; species Podosphaera leucotricha. The sequence continues at coordinate 20,485 of JAATOF010000472.1, read as the reverse complement.
CATGGCCTTGTACGGTTAATTAGTCCCATTGAGTCTCTGTGTCGAGTATGATCTTGTTCGGATAATTGTTTTGTGAGTATGTGCGCTATCATGTCTTTTCCTGGAAGGTGTTGTACTCGCAAACGACTTTGTGCAACCATATCATTGCGCATGAAAAGGTAACGAAGTTCAATGTGTTTTGCTTTGCTATGGAATTTTGAGTCCTTCATAAACTGGACCGCTGGGTCATTGTCACAGTACAAAATTGGAATGTAACATTGGTGTCCAATATCCTTCCAAATCTTCTCCAAGTATGCTGCTTCTTTCGCACCTTCATTTGCAGCTATTATTTCTGCTTCTAATGTGCTCTGGGCCGTCGATTTTTGTCGTTGAGCCTGCCATGAGATGGGTCCACCATTATACATCACAATAAAGCCCATGAATGATTTGCGATCATCCTCAGTGCCCCAAGTTGCGTCAGTGTAGATGCTGAATTGTATATTAGGACCAGTTCCTTTGTAAGTAATTCCAAGCTTTCGAGTGCCATTCAGATGCCGTAGAAGATTTTTCGATAAGCGTAAGAATCGCTGTTTTGGGTTAGACATAAATCGAGCCAGCTGACCTACCGCGTAACAAAGTTGTTGGCTAGGTAGATAGTTGAGCCTATTATCTGTCTATATAGCCTCACCTTATCATCTGTGCAGCCTTGGTCAGTATCTTCACTCTTAAGTACGGTTCCCGCTGGAATAGGTAGACTGCTTGGGTTGAGCTTGTTCATTCGAAGCTTTTCAAGCAGCTTCGTGACATACATCTCCTAATGTATGAATACCAATCGTTCAGGTCTGTTTCTCTAATTTGGAAACCTATGAAGAGTGTAGCTGGGCTAAGATCTTTACATTTCCATCTTCTGAGTATCTTTTCTTTGATGTCACCGACTTCTTGCCTTGGTCCGATTAAAATCATGTCGTCAACAAATAGTAATATATACAGCCTCTTTTGTTGTAGACAGAATAAGTTAGTATCTGAAACTGAAAAAACAAATCCAAGATCCTCAAAGAAACTGTTCACCGCAAGAAACCATTCTCTAGGAGCCTATTTCAGACCATATAAAGACTTGTTGAGTTTGAGGTGGTAGTTGTGTTCATGACCCGAAATCCTGGGATCTAAGAGAGAAAAGAGTTATTCTTGATAGTTATGTAATTTAGTGCCCTATAATCTACGCAAAACCGTAGACCCCCACCGGGCTTTTTAACAAATAAAACCGGAGAAGAAGCAGAGGATAAACTGAGCCTTATAAATCCTTTCTCAATATCCTCATGAATGTACTTCTTTAGGACTTCAAGCTCCTCGCGGGACATACCGTAGAGAGGTCCCAAAGGCGGTTCTGCTCCTTGTTTAAGGATGATTCAGTGGTCACTAGGTTTGTGCGGAGGTAGTTTGTCGGCTTCGTCTAGAAAACACAGGAAGGTATTCGTGATAAATTTTTGGTAATTTCTCAGCTGAATTAATCTTAGGTTTTTCTTTCGGAGCCTCTTGAATGTCATCAAGTGACACGGACATGATTTTCAAATCCTCATAATCCCCAAAATCTTGATAGCGACAGTAATCAATATCCATAGACTTCTTTGAACAAATTGGGATAGGTGAGCTTCTCTTTCGTTGATCAATTTCGTTTGGTGAGACAACCTGAATTTTAGTCGGGAAGGTTTCCGAGTGTCTTTTACAGCTGTCTTGATTGAATTCTAGATATTCTTTCGATCACTTAATCTCTGGATTATAACGCTGAAGCCAGGGAAGGCCAAGAACAACATCAAAGTTAGCTAAGGTCGTCACAAGTAGGAAAATTTGTTTCTTATAGTCGCAAATATTCACAGTAGCTTTAGCCATGCGAGTTATTTTTCCATGAGCTGATTCTGTTCCGTCGAAGACCTTCAGCGATCAGCTGGAGCATGGATACAAGATCTAAATCATAAGTATGCGCAAACTCTACATCTACAAAGCCATAGGCGGAAGCACCGCTATCAATTAGGGCAAAAGCTGGGATAACAAAAGAATTTTTATTACTGATTGAACATCTTATTACAAAATGGCTTGTTTGATCCCAAACTCTTTCACCAATGGCTACCGACGAGAGTGTCAATATAGACTTCATGCCCCTTAGACGACTTTCTAAAGGGCTAGGCCTTTTCCCGAATTGAGATCATCATCGATATGATTCTCCACTTCAGCGGCCCGAACTTGAATTGCTTGCTCAGGTCTCTTTGGGCATTCAGAAGACCTATGATATTGGTCGCCGCAGTAATAGCACAAACCCAATCACCGGCATCGTTCTCTCTCGTCCTGAGTGATTGGCCCCCTTTTCTGAGCTACAGTGACTGAAAGATCCATAGGGTCGTCAACAACAGATGGGATGGTGGTTGAGTTGATGCTCGAGAAATAACTGGAGGTCGAGTTGGGCCAGTGTAACGAAATCGATATCTCGATTCAGCATTGGCATAGGATCGCAAACGATTTTTGATGTCCTGAAGGCGAGATACTGTTTCATCGAACCCCAAAAGGTTAATCTCGCGCTCGTGGACGAGGGATCTCTTCAGTTCTAAACTCATATTATTCAGTACTAAGTCCTTAAGATACCGAGAATTGCTTTCGTATCCGGCTGTGGCAGCGTCACGACGGATTTCTGCTATCCAGGCACTGAAATGCTTATTTTTCTGAGGGTTGGATTGAAGTCGTGAGGCAGCGTCACGCACTCTGTTTTGATCACCGAAAATTACAGTAGGCTGATTCATCATATGAGTGAATGTAGGGAATAGAAATGATCCGTCCTGAATCCAAGTCTGTAGGTGTGTTTTATTGTCTAAATTCATTCTGGAATATGCGTAAATCATCCGAGACTGCTCCGAAAGATGATGATCCGAGTTTCCCTTGATCTTCATCATGATAGATTCCTTCCAAGTATAGAAATCTTTTTTGTCTCCCGAAAACACATGGGTGTCTGGAACTGGTGCTGACCGTGTCGTATTTCGAGCCTCTAGCGTGTTGACTAGTCTCGACATTATACTTTGCTCCTATCCCCTTTTGCCACAAACCTAAGATCACTGATACATTGATTGACCCATGACGGGTAGCCATTTGACTCAGTAATTACCCGTAGAATTCAACCACCTTTTCCACGGAACCTTCTGCTCAAAAAAATCGTAAAAAGAGCAGCAATGGAAACTGTGTACATGTACGCAGGAAAAAATCTCAAAAAACCTGCAACCTTAGCCAGGCGAGACCTAGGCACCAAAGCCACACGAGGTGCATATCCCCATCTGTATCTCCCAAATATCCCATGGTCCAAATATCCTCCTTACACCGACACCTCCAGCGCTCAGGTAGCGGTGCTCTTTCCTCGGGAGACAGTACAATGTTAGAATATTTGTAAACTGTGAGAATTGATGTAGCATAAGGAGCCAACCTAGTCTGATCCATCACAGCCATAACGGGAGCTGGGTACGCTCCTGAAACTCATGGGGATAACTTTTCCTAGTCATGCAAGTTTCTATTGGCTCTGAAGGTAACTCCTGGTTCGTAGGGGACACCATGTATAGGTAGAGACGCCGTCTTCGTCCCCCTACGATGAATGATTTGAGTTTAACCAATCATCTGTCCGCGGGTTAATATCGATGGGTTCACACCAATCACAATGAATTAAACACCCTATAGTTACGACTAGTCCTTGACTCTTCAGCTTCACACGGTGCCGGCTGTGGACGCCCTGTTTTTCTTGCGGTATGCTAAGGATAGCGTTATCAATCGCTTGGGTTGGCTTGCCAACTCCCCAGATTTGAATGGCATTGAGCACATACAGAGTGCGTTGTCGATTTCCTAACAAAGCCAGAGAATTCTAGGAAAAAATCTAGAAAGGATAGACAGGTAAACAATCTAAGACATGTAATCACCAGAACCTTATGGCATCAATGCCGAGACGGATTGACGCTGTACAGGCAGAGATCATGTTGACAATATGTTGTCACACCGCGTGTCATATGAGTGTCAACATCTTCATATCTCAAAAACCTGTAATTATTTCTAATTAGAAAGCATATATTTGAATTGATGTTAACTTTCGAGCAATTATATGGTGTTTTTTGTCGCTGTATAGCTTGGTTAGAATGAACTGGTTGCTCTCGTGGTAAGTCATTTTGTATAGTGAAAAACTGACTGAGAGCCATCATGGATACGTCCACGGACACTTTGGACCTAGATCATATGATTTCATATACCAATAGTAATAGAATTAGATAAATAGGTTCTAACAAACTTTGCATCTACACCACGAACAAGACAAGTTGCGATTTCAACCCACCCTTTATGAAAAATATGCGCGGCAATCACAGATTATTATCAGGAACTGTGATAGCAAATCATGATTCTGAAAAAAGTTGTTGGATCATCATAAATGTATGTTTCTCAGTGAATAAGATAGGAAATGAATTGTATGAACTTAGAACTAACTTTGTAGTAGAAAAAGGCATATGATGTGACTGATTTCCTTCAAGGTATCCACCTCATCATTATCAGTTAATAATTTTTAGTTGTTCTAGACTACGTCTCTAACTTTAATAGAACATCCTGGAGGAGCCGGTATTATTCTTAAATATGCAGTACGTCTCTTTCATCTCAAAAACCTTACCCGATCACAATCCAATCAAAATTTACTGATTTTTGCAGGGTAAAGATGCATCCTCAGAGTTCAATCCCGTTCATCCGCCAGACACCCTTATCAAGTATCTCGATCGTTCTAAACACCTTGGAGATGTGGATATGGATACAGTTGAAAAACAAGAAGACCAACAGGTGTCGCCAGCTGAGCTAGAAAGACAGGAACGGATCAAGGAAATGCCTGCCTTGGAGGAATGCTACAACTTGATGGATTTTGAATCTGTGGCTAAACAAGTGATGAGAAAAACTGCCTGGGCATATTACAGTAGTGGTGCTGATGATGAGATTGTAGGCTTGTCATCTACCTTCAATAAACTGGCTAAATTGCCATCTAGTCTATGCGAGAAAACCACACAGCCTTCCACAAAATATGGTTTCGGCCCAGAATTCTTGTCGACGTTGAAAATGTTACCTGTTCTACTACTATGTTGGGCTCTAAGGTTGATTTGCCAATTTATATAACTGCTACAGCATTAGGAAAATTAGGAAACCCTGAAGGAGAAATTGTGCTTACCAGAGCAGCCAAAAAGCACAACATTATACAGATGATTCCTACACTTGCATCTTGCTCTCTTGATGAGATAATGGATGCCGCTGAGAGTAATCAAGTACAGTGGCTACAGCTCTACGTAAATAAAGATCGTGCCATCACTAAAAGAATAATACAGCATGCAGAAAACCGAGGATGCAAAGGTTTATTCATTACGGTCGATGCACCTCAATTAGGCCGTCGAGAGAAAGATATGCGATCAAAATTTACCGATGCGGCATCTAACATGCAAGCAGGCACGAAAATTGACAAATCCCAGGGTGCCGCCCGTGCCATAAGTTCTTTCATTGATCCTTCGCTTTGTTGGAAAGATATATCTTGGTTTAAAAGCGTAACCAAAATGCCTGTCGTTTTAAAAGGAGTACAACGCGTTGAAGATGTTCTCCTCGCTATTGAAGCCGGGGTTCATGGAGTCGTACTTTCAAATCACGGTGGTCGCCAACTGGACTTTGCTCGCCCTGGTATCGAGGTACTTGCTGAAGTCATGCCTATCTTGCGAGAGCGCGGTTGGGAATCTCGCATTGAGATCTTCATTGATGGTGGTATACGGCGTGCCACTGATATTATAAAAGCCCTATGCCTTGGTGCTAGGGGTGTGGGTATCGGTAGGCCATTTCTATATGCCATGAGTGCATACGGCCAGCCAGGTGTCGAGCGCGCCATACAGCTCCTAAGGGATGAAATGGAGATGAATATGCGCCTGATTGGATGTAAACATATAAATGAGCTGAATCAGACCTTTGTCAATTTTCAAGGCTTGAATAGTCATAGTACTGCAGTGCCCCTCGACATGTTAGGATTGTCAAACTATGATCCGTTAGTTAGTCCAGGAAAGATTTATCCTCCGAAATTATAGTGACAAAATTCCTTGTCCTGCATCTGTCATCGATTTTCCGTAGCGCTCAACTATCACACAAAAATCTCACTCTACATTAACTATTGTGTGTTCATCTTGCTCTTCAAATTTCTGAGGTTGCAGAATACCTAACAGGCTTCGTGGATTGTAATATGTATGCTTTTTTTAATTTTACATATCTATAGCCAACAATTCTCACAATTCTTTGATTTGTAAAGCACGTTAATAATCGTCCATCTAGGCATACCTTACATATAGCTTATTGGAAATATTCTGAATTCGGTTGTGTTACTCTTAAAATATTTTGATATGGTGGAGTCATCAAAGAGATTACCCTAAGCCTAACCTGGCTAATTTCCCAATACACTAAGCAAAAAAACTGGCAACCAAATCCGTAGATTTTCATAGAATATGTAATAACAGACGAACAACATCATTGAATGCCTCAATTTTTTAATATAGAAGAGTTTAGTATCTTATTAATATATAAACAAATTCTAGAGTTACTGATCCCCTGAGAGAAAAATAGTGGTCGTGACAAATTGAACTATCAAGTTGCCAGTTTTTTTAGAGTATAATTGGAATATAGAATTGTTTCTGGTCAACTACTTCAATAGAGTACTTGTGCAACATTTGGATAATACGAATCACTGATGCACCGATCAACTTCAAAGATCAAGTTTTCTCAATTTCTTGGGCTTTTATGTAGTATTTAATCACGATAGGTCGACAAATTATTGAGGAAAGTCGCTCACTGTATACAGACATGTTTTGGATTGCCCAACCACTTCCATCATCTCCATCCTCATCAAAAAACCTTATTTCTTAATCAGCGTTGTATATAAAATCACTTAACATAATCTTTAGTAGAATTACGACTAAAAGTTATCAGAGCAGCTATTGATCGTAATGAATTCATTCTTGGCGGGCGGCAGTGTTACCTTTGATCAGAGAACAAGCCTCAAAGAGTAGTTACACAGGGAAAGCACAGAACTTTTGAAACCGTTAATAAGTGATCAAGAATTCTGCAGTGTCATCTAGACCACCCAATGATACATTCTGTGAAGACCCTATCGGTGTTCATCTGATTTGCTTAAACGCTAAAACGCATACTAGATTTTGAAGACTTCAATATCGTCCAAGCTACTCTCCCAAATGAGATCTGGGTACATTAGTCAGATGCCCGAGGCGAGTCCAGTGAGGGCCTCGAGTCACAATTCTGTTGGTATTCTTACACTCGTAGGATAATGATGGCATACTTAGATAACTAAAGATTTTTCTTGGTGTTCACAGATGAGATTATATGCCGTAAGACGTTAATGTCGAGAGATATCTACAAGATTCACTTGGCGAAGAGCTGTAATCATAGCTCTAGATGCGTCAAAGAGATTTTATCTTGCATGAGCATGAAAATGTGGTGTACCTGCTTATGGTAACGGTGAAGGGATGGAATTTTTCCCCAGTATCTCTCCGAATTTATCCTCACTCTTTACGCCAGATTGAGGAAGGCTCTTTCTGTGCCCCGAGAAATGATGCCCAGAACGTCCAACAACAACCGAAACACAATTATCATGGTATATTCTGGATCAGACACATATGTACAGTGATAGGTGCTCTGGACTTGTTGTCGGAGGATTCTCAGTTCGTTGGCGATTGCTTTGAGTCAACCTATGATGCCGAAGTTTTTTTATTGAAGCCCGAAAATCCGACAATAGCTTCAGGCAATGGGCGACCTTGAGAGTATTTTTTGATCAAGTTACAATTGATACTGAAGAAAGGTGCTGTTACTTCGATGACCCTTCTGAATTCAGCTAGCCGTCGTGCTACGTCAGGCCGATGAGGTATATAATTAAAGTTAGCATCTAGTACGAAAAAGGTTCTTGGGGATTGGGATCCAAAGGCACGGCTGTTCTAACCCATTCAGTATAGCTAAGCGATAATTTACATGGGTGGGTATACCATGTAAATATGAGGATAAGATTTCGTTATATCCCTGCGTACCTGTGCAGACTAGCTAGGATATACTCTTGAGGATCCTTGAAGCGAGCTTATATGCTGCTCAGCCCCATCGATATTCTTAACCTGGCGGCGCAGTACATGCATGCTATTGGTGTCACGTTAAAGTCGAACCCTCCAAAATAAAAAGTTCTGCCATAACTGACAGACAGCCAATCCAAAGAAATAAATGCAGATGAACTACTACTTTTGGTTAGCGAATTTAAAATTAATGTATTTCAGAATTGGGTATGTTCTAGAATTGTGAACATCACGGTAACACTTTTAGATGACTTCATCTTGGTATTGTTGAGTTGTGTGTCAATGAAGTCGATGAATATTGTTTATTCCTAGGAATAGCCCTCTTCTAAGGGGAACAGACGACTGTAATGATTGAGAGAAGCATGACAGTCCCGGGACCAACCCAGAGTGATAAATTTAATTAGTCACAGCAAATGCATGCACCCACGGTGAGTGTCGTGTGCTCCTTTAATACTGATTGTGTCATCTATTCATTCAAATGATAATCGATAATCATCGATGAAGATCTAATCTTCTCTGTTATCCTACTTTGTCTCCTTCATAGAGAACGGATTAGATGTCTTCCACCCGACTGCTCAGTACATGGACGCTACACAGTTACATGTGATGTGACTGACCCCTTACATCAGACAGATATTTTGCCTCTTGAATAGATTACACTTGGATGGCTTAGCGGTGGGTTATCTAGGTTGATCTTCCAAATAGAGTCTAGGAAGCTTGAACACCTACCCCTCTGAGAGACGAAATGAAAAGCCAACAGACCCTTCATCCATGTCATAGAATCAATTCACATCACCGAGTTGATATTTAACATTTTTACTCTCGTGGTCGGATACTCACGGTTGGACTCACTCAGGGTGCAGGTTTCTGGCTACTGAGACAGGGAGCAGTATTTAGAGTACATGCACGTATACACTGATGAGTCAGTGTTCAATCATTATACCTAAAACCTCGAAAATTCTTCGTCGTACACCAGGAAGGCCTTGGATGTATAGTAGGCGTAGGTCGTGAGCCTGGAACCCCCCAAAAATCAAAAACAAAAACTTGTACGCACATGTGTAGTGTCTCAGACTGAGCAGGGACTATTGGAAAAAAAGTAACGTTAAAGACATCCAAATAATCAGATAATTTCTTGATCTTACTCTACTTATTATACACATAATTAAAGAGACGTGTAGATGTAGTTTTTTCTTTGTTCAAGTACAGTGACTTGCATAGAAGAATGTCTGTGTGCTCATGACAGGCTAACCATATTTAGCAAAAGATCATTTGAATGGGGTTAGCGTATCTAGAGTTTATATGTTTTGTTTCTATGTTCAGTACACTCTTCCAGTGTAACAGAGTACAAATGTAAACAAACAAGATTCTGGCCAATAATTTACAACTGATGGTAGTACACGTAAATCATCCGACTTTATGGGTTAATATCCTGAAGTAAAATAAAGAAGCAGGTCAAAGCCGCGCGGTCAAACGAGGGTCCTCGGTATGGGAAACTACTCCGATTAATAATTTTTGATGGGGAGAAAAAGTTCCAGAGAAAAAGTACGTAATGGTGCAACGTTGGACTTTGTTGTTGGCAAGTTATCTAAGTCGCTGCGTGGTAACTCTACTCCTTCAGAAGATGCCCGTCAGAATCCAGTTGCGGTTCTCTCGCCCTATTCTCATTGACCTTAGATTCCGCGGGGGGTCAGCAGCAATAGTTGGGACCAAAAATATCGTTCAAGGCAATAGACGTTAGACCCCAGACTTTAAACATGTGTGTAGATATTTACCTGATAGATTTTCCTCTTTCAGGAAACCCAATCGTCTGGTAAATGAACTGGCAAGAGTTAAGGTTTTATGTTCTTGGCAAGCAGATCTCGGTTTAATAATTCGTTCTTACAGGGCCAAGTTCTCGATTAAATCGGAGTAAGTCTTGTATTTTATAGTGCAATTAGATCTGGAAAATTTTATCAATATTTACTCCAGTTTATTTAAACTTCCCCTTATATTTCAGAATAGACTAATCGGGTAGCATGCGACCCACTTCTAGTGCAGATAACTATGTTTGACGTAGCTTTGTATAAATTCAATTCTGCACTGTTAATCCTTATGCACAAATTATATACATATACATATAAAAATCTCCCTCAAGAATTGTGTTATATCCCTCTGATGTGTAAAACTGTTAATCAAAACTCATTGACTCAAATTTGGAAAAGCCTTCGTTACAGACCACAAAAAAACTATTCTTACTCCTGATCCCGATTCGAAGCGTCTACACAACCTCTGCCTTTTCCTGTACAACAGTACTTGGAACCTAAATAAAAATCATTATCGACTGAAACGATGAAAAGACATAACTGCGCCAACATGCGAGATTTCAATCTTTGCACAATATATTCGATTGCGTGACGGCGTTCTTTTCAAAGACGCTGTCATCGTTTCTCCATTTACTCTTCTTTTCTCGAGCCTCGCATTTCTACCTCGAGTTACGCCTATTCTTCATTCAACTTGCCCAGCAGAGCAAGTGTTGCCCATCAAAATTACGCGTTCGAAGACGAATTAAAATCAAGTACACAGTGATGCCTGTCAGGTCCCATAGAAGATCGTCTCGTGATGCAAGAATATGTCTTTCTGCAAGCACACCGCCCATTGTAGATTACTATGAAGACAATTCTACCTTGACTCGCGCCTGCAGAACACTAACGAAGTCCACACCATTTTGTTTCGCAAGATCGTCTACGGTCTCCAGGTTATAAATCTGGGAAGAAAATAAAGAGTTCCATTTCTGTAATGATCTCGGAAAGCTACTCGATGCAGTACCGATACGATTTTGTTAAAGTTTCGCTATCCAGGAGACTTTACGTCATGGCTCTGCACAGCAGAATGTGCTTATGAATTAAAATCTTTATCCAGAGAATTATATAATACTATACCAGTTACAGGTATAATTTCCCGAACGCCCTCATAAAATATCAATATCTAATGGCTTTTAGGTCATATCGACACCATTTACACAGACCGCGATACAATTCACGCCAAGGGAAGGTACTTGCAGATAACTTTATTCCATGACTTTCTCAACGCTTTATGCAACTGAGTTAAACATTTTTTGGATCTTCATCCACCCCACAACTTCGTCTAAGGATACCCACGACGGAAGCCAGGGCTCTTCCAGTAAGGTTTACGGAACGAATCATAGGTATTTAAATTCACGAATTGTACGTATGCAAAGGAGCAGAAAATGATTATTCTCTGGCTCATTATGGTTCTATGTTTGCATCTCTTTTTTTTGGTTACTACCATTACAAGTTCTATTTTCAGTCCAGTCGAGAGGAGAATAACCTCTCCTACATATTTTCTCTACATTTTCTTTAATTCGCTCTGTGATCATATTGTAGACTTCTAAGCCTGTTACTACAAACATCGAGCATGACTATTCATGATTATCAAGTGCCGAACGTAGGTATGTTTGCAGAAGTAGGGGAGCATGGTTGCAATGAAGTGATTTGCCTACTCATCATCATATTTCTTTCGAATATCAATGTTAGCTTTAATAGAATAGGTGACTAACTCAGTACCTTCAGAGATCTGACTAAACAACAAAACCCACCCATAAGTGACGAATTTTCAGTCTGAGATTTTTTGCATTGAATCTCAGGCGATTCTATGATCAACGTTATATCCACACTTGATCTTGGCGTTCGACTCGCGAGACAAACTCTTCTGGACACTTCTGCAAATAGATGACAAGAAAATTCAAGATTTTCTTTCTCTCAACAATTTAAAGATCACTACGTCCACAGCTGTCTGAAGAAATTTTCGGTAAGTCATTGAGGGCGATGTCTGCCAAGTGATTTGATTCATATGCGAGGTGCAGGCTCCATGCACCCGGCACCACTGCTACAATCTCAAATTCGTGGTAGCCCAACATCGATTTTATCAAGATATCTCATCGTGACTCCCATTCAATCTACCTTAAGATCTAAACTCTTATATCTAATCAGGTCTCCATAAACCATGTAAGGTAGATAATAACACAAGCTCAATTTTAGAACCTCACACGCTAGGTTTACAAATTCATAGATATCTACCAATATTCGATCAAGAAATTCTTATGTCTTGGTTGTTGAAGAAGATCCGCTCTTCCGGCCATCTGCGCTAGCTTTCTACAACATGCCTTCTCTTTTTTTGGGATAGCTGAGATAACGTGCACACCTATCCCCGGGGAAATCAATCTAAGCTGCGATAGTCACAGCAACTGAGGACAAATTCGTGGGTTTCGGAAAACGTTTGAACAGACTCAAAGTACAACATGCGAGCAGAATATCATCTCAATAAAGATAAAACTAGTACTATTCTCGGAATATGCTGTAGCTTCTGAGCATCCTCATCATCCTAGGCACTTTCATTGAATCTGAGTATCGTCAGGGCGTACGAACCACTCTTGCTGTTGTCGATTCAGCTCCTATTAAAAAGGAGCGCTTTATTTTATGGTATAAAAAAGCTAAAATGGAAAGCTTTTCAGAAGAAATCCTTTAACTTAGAACAAGTTTTGCAATGGATTAAAGCTAGGACCACACAGGTAGTCATATCTCCTTTTCTCATGCCCTCTATCTTGGATGATATACTACATTTATCACTTAAGGGGTCTCAACTCCAAACTTTGCCAAAATATAACAAAAGCCCCTATGATACCACTTGTTTTTTGTTTGTCAAGACTCAAGATGTAATGTCAATCAAATATATGTGGCAAACTCAAAGCAAGTAATGCTTAATCCAGAATTAACAAGCTGTCAGAATTATATCCCAAACTCGTCGTTACTCTTATTGTGTCGATAATTCTGAGGAGGAAGTGCGAGAAATAGGATAGTACTACCTTGGTATAACTCAGTGAATCGTTATAAATTACGGAAAGGAATGTAAAAAAAAGCCAAGACTCATTATGTTAAGACGCAAGAGGAGGCGCCGCTACATCCCGCTGAACCAGGTTGAGAGTTCGAAATAAATAGTCTTTGTGATATATGTGGGCTATCACAAAGAGAGACACGTCAATATACCAGGACACAAGAAAACTTCATGTCTCTTCACGAAATCTACACCGCAGATCTTACGTTTTCAATACGCTCTAATACGAGTGAGTTTCCAATCCATTCAAATAAGTACTGTCACGGATCAACAATAGAAAGCAATGGGCACTTTAGGAATGATGGTGATTCTATAAATCAACTGAAAAAAAGAAATAAACTACGTGGCAGAACGACTACATATATCCCTTAGATACTATCGCCACAGGTCAAACGTCTAACTGATCCAAATTAGAAATAACGTGCAGGTTAAATCCGGACCCTGCGCCAGTTTCACAATACCTTCGCCAGTTTCACAATGCGTCTTCTTCGCCTGCGTCATCCATACACTCAACCTCTGTGATATCTCTGCATGATGCAAACGTTAGGTTTGCAGTCGTATACAAGTGCCTGCGATGACCATCATAGGCTGCAGGATTCATTGCTTCGAGAAGTTGCAAGCAATCAAGTCTACTGTGAGAGGGGGTCGGATCAGGGTACAAGATATATACATAACTTTGACTACAAGCTGTACTTCCCGCAAATGTACTCGAGTTTGGAGATCATTCATGAACTCTAATTCGACATGAGCGAATATTGAGATCATTCCAATGACTCCTCCAATCGAGAAAGGAGACCTGGCGCAATGATTTGACCCAGAAATTGCTTAATGAGAAAGAAGGGGAAAGGCCCTGACTTGGAAGGTTCTATGCGCTGCAAGCAAGACAAAGTATTCCGCAAACTCAATGAAAAAATACATCAAGACTGTAAGTTCCTAAGGAATGTCCAAGGTACACCCAGGCAAAAGTTAGGAGAGAAGACAATTTGCAACTTTTATTTTATGGAAAGGCCAATAGTTGGACATCTCCGACCAAGCTACAAAAACTTTACCCTGGAAAGAAGTGATTCATTCAAAGCAATTATAGGCTCAAAGGGGCGGAGACCAGCAGCTCGCCTGTCACTCCAAATAATTTGTGATTAGAGAGCATGCAATAAAGTGCGATATTTTGACGGGTGCTGCGTCATCAAGAGCCGAAAGCTCCAAAATTTGAAAAGGTAGAGATATAAATTTGATCGTATTATCTTTGCACATCAACAAGAAATCTATGCTAGCATGATCGGCACGACCGGTGAGTATCAACGTTCGGGGTCGTTATGGATTGCTCGCAGTTTCAGGCCAAAAACGCGACACAGCCACTTCTCGCCAGTTTCGTTTGATGTCTATCCATTCTCTGAGGTCGTCTAAAGCCAGTTAGGAATTGTTAAGGGAGACCAAGTCGTCTCGTGATTTTCCGTCAGAAAAAGTGACGCAACGCAGTTTGTGAGAGGCAGCGGAAGTACACTCAATTGCAGACACTCACTCGCGATTCGCCGGACTTTTAACGTAGACCTCGTGTGATGGATTGTCAGGAAATTAGATAGCAGACAGGTAAGAACTCAAATTAAAGGAAGAAATAAAGCTAGAAAGATAAGTCTCTACAAATACAATTTATATGAATGTTGTAATGTACGCGATAAAAGAAATACATGTATATGTTGATAATGATCTTAACGCCATTACTCCGTGGGTATCTCTTCATTACGTAGCCCTATGCCTTAATGCTTGACAGTCCTCCCTCCGTTTTAGTGATCGTCCCGATCACTATTCATTGTACCGAGTTGGTGGCTTTCGTGTTCATATATGTCGTTCTAATAACATGTTTTGCGGTCTTTGTTTATCGGGGTATCTATTATGAAAAGCATTTATTTCTATCTCTTCACTGTCAAGCTCGTTCATTGGTATCCATTCTTTGGAATCATCACTCCACTTAACTTCGTATTCGAAAACTCCATTTTTAATTCTAGAGTTTAAGATGTCTTTAAGAGACTTGAATTGCTCTTCGTTGTTGACAAACCATTCCATGCCATATTCCTGTTGATTTTGTGGGAATTTGGCTTTTTCTAATTTTTCAACATGAAAGATGTCATGAATTTTGCCCACCAAGTTTTTTAAAACTAATTGATAAGTCACGTCATTGACTCTTTTTACAATTTGGAAGGAGCCAATTTGTCTTTCAGCTAATTTTTTACACGGTCGTTTTGTCTGAATGTGAGTAGTTTTTAGCATAACCCACCCAATCGCCGACTTGGAAGTCTATTTCAATACGTTTTCGGTCTTTTATTTTCATTTTCCAACGTGGTTTTCAATTTGTTCATGATGTCAATTAATTTTTGGGCATGCAAAGCAGCATTCTCACAAGTAACTGGTTTTCCAGGCTGTTCGTCGATTATTTGAGAATTTGGTAAATAGCCTTGATCGGCGTAAAAAGGGGCCAAGCCAGTGACGGCGTGTTTTGAATTGTTCCATGAGAATTCGCAGAGATCTAGGTATTCATCCCAATCGATTTGTTCAAAATTGACGTATGCTCGGAGGTATGCCTCAATTGGTTGGTTTATTCTTTCTGCTAGACCATTACCTTGCTGATGGGCTGTAGTAGTAGGTATGTTTTGAAAGCCCATGAATGAGCCAAGTTGCTTCCAGAATTTATTAATGAATTGTTGTCCCCGGTCTGTAATAAATAGCTTAGGGATACCATGTTGTTTGATTAGATTTTTACGAATTAATGTAGCTGTTTTTTCGGCAGCAAGACCAGCGAGTTTGCATGGTATGAACCTGCCTCGTCTAGTTGCTGCATCTATGAACGTGAGAATAGCTGTGTTACCACTTTTTGTTTTTGGCAAATCTGTGATAAAGTCCATAGCGACTCTGGACCAGCTTCCTTCAGGAACCGGTGGCGGGCTGAGTTTACCGTGTTGTTTGTGCGTTTTAGATTTGGTACGTGCGCAGATTTAACATCCTGCAACGTAATTTTGAATATCATGTGTCATACCTGGCCAGTAATAGCAACGTTGGGCCAATTCTATAGTTCTAGTGATGCACCAGTGGCCAGCCAGAGGGCTATCATGGCTGAGTTCCTTTGCCCTTATTCGAAGAGTTTCAGGGATATACAATCTGTTGAGTTTGTACCATAACGCTTCGTCTTCTATATGCAAGTCGTCAGGTAATTGGTGTTGAAGTAGTTTTGAGGCAAATTTGTCCATCTTTAGAGCCTCTGCCATTAGGTTTTTAAATTCTCCTGAAACCAGTGCATTTATTGATAAGTTGTTATCGGCATCAAAATTTAGATTTAACCCCCAGTCAGTTAATCCTTCTTGAGATTTGACCATATAATCTGGCCGCCCAGAAGGAGCATCGGCTGGGTTTTTTTTCCTTGACAGTGGTATATGTCAAAATCATAAGCGGCTAATTTTTCTATGTAGCCGGCTTGTCGACGATTTGGTCTAATAGTTGATTCGAAGTACTGAAGGTTTGCATGATCACTATATATTAGTATCTTATGTTGTGCCCCTTCTAAATATGCAAGGAAGTGCATCAAGGCGTCAACTACTACCAGGAGTTCCTGGTCTGGTGTACCATATCTAGGTTCTTCTGGTTGGAGTTTTCTACTCCAGAACGCCACAGGTTTCTTTATTCCATTGTGTCTTTGTGATAATATTCCGGAGATTCCGCCACCAGAGGCGTCCATTTCTAACATACCTGGTAAGTTTGGATCCCAATGTTGTAGAATAGGAGAGTTGGCAAAACTATGTTTTATGTCATTAAATGATTGGAGTGCATATACATCAAAGTTGAAAGGTTTTTGCGTGGCTTCTTTTTTTAACAAGTTGAATATCCCAGCGCATCTTTTGGAGTATTGGGGTATAAAATGCCTGTAAAAGTTGGTGAATCCTAAAAGCTGCTGTAGTTGTTGTAGATTTTTGGGTATTGGCCATTCAGTTATTGTTTCTATTATTTTAGGGCTAATCTTGAGGCCGCCTTCCGAGATTACGAAGCCCAAAAAGTCGACTTCTTGTGATTCAAATGCGCATTTTGAGAGCTTACAGTACAGGTTGTTTTGGGTTAATTTTTTTTAGGACGGTAACAGTGCTGTGATGGAGCTCTTGTTTTGATTGCGCATATATTAAGAAATCGTCCACATATGAAACGATTCCATCGCCCACGTCCCGAAAGACTTGATCGATAAATGACTGCCACGTGGGGGGCGAATTTGCGAGGCCAAATGGCATGACTAACCATTCGAAACAGCCGTCTGGCGTCCGAAATGCAGTTTTCCATTCATGACCTGGTGCTATACGTATCATGTTATATGCTGAGA
The DNA here is from genome assembly GCA_013170925.1 of Podosphaera leucotricha. Lineage (NCBI taxonomy): Eukaryota > Fungi > Ascomycota > Leotiomycetes > Helotiales > Erysiphaceae > Podosphaera > Podosphaera leucotricha. The sequence continues at coordinate 3,112 of JAATOF010000472.1, read as the reverse complement.
TGATGTCTAGACGTGCAAAGTATTTAGCTTCACGAAGTTTGTCAAAAAGGTCGTTGATGTTAGGTACAGGATATTTGTCTTTCACAGTCAGTGCATTGAGCCGACGATAGTCCATGCAGATTCTTAATTCGTGAGTGTGTGGTTTCTTTACAAAGAGGATGTTCGCTGGGGCTTGAGCCTTGCATCTGCGGATCTAACCTTTTTCAATGAGTTGATTAATTTGCATTTTTGCTTCTTCCATTTCTTTCTCCGATAACCTTGACATGGGAACCACGCGCGGGAGTTTACCGTCTGGGATATCAATTGTCATATCAATACCATTCCTGTGAGGTGGGAGTTTAGCTGCATTAGACTTTGAGAAGGCTTAACTTAAATGTTTCAAGTCGTCAGGAATAACTATATCATCATTCTCTGGTTGTGCATCCCTTTGTATAAGGGCGTTAAGGAATACTTTGTCTATTTGGTCATTTTCGATGTGCGGAATAGTGTCTAGAGAAGGAGATTTTTTATCTAATGGTAAGGTGGGTAGAAGAGTCGTGACATGTGGCAAATTTTTATTTGTATTTATATGAATAGTGGTTGTATTGGGTGGTGAGGATTGCGAATATCTTCGATGTACTGTTTTTGTGATCCAATTAATGTCAGGGCTGACCGATTCTAGCCACGGTAGACTAAGGATTGCATCATGTGATAATATAGGTGCTTCCACGAAATTTACATCTCCGTCAAATAGACCAGGAAGCTTTGTGCTTAACGTAGATTCCTAAGCTAACTCGGCGGGTACAGCAACTTTTCCATCGAAGGAACAAATCTCTTTGTAAATAGGTTTTATATTTCTCGCAGGATTTGCATTCATTATATTATATGTACATGCATTTGCCTGTGCGGCTCCATCTACCAGAACCCTTGCTTTTATCCCTCCAATTTTCCCGTGTAACTCCACTGATTTACCATTATTCAAACTGGCAATAGTGAGTGGAGTATTTGATGAAGGGATGGCCCTCTTTTGCTAGTATCTCAATCAAGCGTTCATTGGTAAGTGGGGTGATTGCCCCCATCAAACATACAGAGATTATGTTTTTTTCTGAAATCTTTGATTTCTTGCGACAGCTTACCATCTACTGTTAGATGAGAACGGAAGCTGGATGTGCTAGAGTCTGTATTTGATTCGTTTGAAGAAGGTTTATAGGGTTTGGGCCTGGTATGACCCAGTGGATTAGACAGAGCTTTTATTTGCTTCTGCATCTGGTACCCACTCTCAAACTGAAGCGCTAGCCCAGTAACAACATTATAGTTTGTGATGTCGATATGCGGTGTACCCAGCAACTTGCCTTTTAATGGCTCAATTAGACCTTTAAAGAACTCCTCACTCCAAACAGTGCGTGGAAAGGCGGTTTCTTTGCACAGGTACTCAAACCGCTGTTTGTATTCTTGCACGCTGTTATGCTCTTGCTTGAGCATCTGACGCTGTTGGATACGAGCGTGCTTAGTTGAGCGGTTCAGGTACCTTTCACGCAGCCTTTGTGCGAACGCAGGCCAGTGTAACAGGGTAAGGGCTCGGGTTGGAGGAAGTAGAAGGAGGGCATCGCCATCCGTCGTCGTAGATTCTATATTCGACCTCTTTGACCAAGGTGACCCCCCTAAGCTACTTCTATCTAGCCAGGTATATATACTCGATTATGTTTTACGTCTAACTACCCTGTTTGTCATCTTTCCCCGGGCTAGACTAAAGCTACGCGCTTTTTCAATACCCCCACACCAGAGCTAAGCTTACCTTCAACCCCCCATTACAGGCGTCCCCACCCAGTTTTCGCCGATAAACTGTCACGAGTTTGGATTGAGCACAAGCCAGGTTGTTTCAGTGCAACCGCTGGGGGAAATCACAGGGCGAATAATCCGTTACAGCTGACTGATCTATTGTGCCGGCTAGTTACACGAGAAGAATTTACGGCGGCCCATATCTTTCCGAGTAGTTTCAGCGGTTTTTTCTTTTTTTTTTGGCCGGCGGCTCGCCCCCCCTTCGTTTGAAAGAGCTCACAGAGTTGCTCGAGCGACGTCGTCAGAAACCAAAACGAAAACAAAACATCAGGCAACCCCGGCTTTTTTTTTCATGATAGATCGGTATCTAATGGAAAGAATAAGCTTCCCTCAGAGAAATTTTCGGAAGAGTCAGAATCAATGGAAACTTGGATTGAGTTGTCGGAAGAGCCGACCAGGGAATTTGAAGGGGAAGAGCGTAAGTAATTGTCACGGTGGACGAATAGTTTAAGATGATTTGCTGCAACTGTTCCAACCAACTGCGTTCCGTCAAGCTCTTCAATGACATAATAACCCTTGGTGGTGTTGGCTGATGATATCCGAAAGGGACCCAACCACTTGCGTGCTAAATTTTCAGTCAATATCATATCGTTCTGCCGTTTCGTATCATGCTTGAGAACTAGTGGGTCATGTCTTAATCGGTGTGATCTATTCCACGCTTCTGCCTTCTCTTGTCGTAGGCGTCGTTTGCGGAGGGCAGCCTCATCTAAATCTTCATCCCGGAGCTCAAGCTGTCTCGCTCTTAATACTAATAACTCATCTCGTGAGTTAACGCTAGCCCAATCAAGAACCCTCCAAGATATAAACCCACTTTCCAGGGGTAATATCGCCTCTCTTCCGTAGACCAACGAAAATGGCGTACGTCCAGTTGGGCCATGCACTGTTATACGATGTGCAAAAAGCACAGCATGGAGGTGCTGATGCCAATCGTATCCACTACTGTCGCACATCCGAGCCAAAACCTGGATAATGGGTCTATGTCCTCTCTCCACCATTCCATTGGCGCGTTTGTTGTAAGCGGAGATTTGAACACGATTGACATCATATTTTCGCAGTAGCTTTACGACGTCCCCCATAAATTCTGGTCCACCATCTACTACAAGCCTGCCAAATAGTCCATGACGAGTGATTATTTCCTCCCAGATGAATTTGGCAACTGCTGCAGCCGTTGGTGCCTGTAGTGCTCTACCTTCAACCCAATTAGAAAGGTCGCACCTCGCAAGCACCAAGTATTTGAGGCCAGATTTTGTCTTTGGCATGAAAGTAATATCGATTGCCAGTTTGGTGAAAAGTG
>JAATOF010000465.1:0-16465 GCA_013170925.1 Podosphaera leucotricha | reverse complement strand
CTGGTAGCGAGACCCTGACAGACGAAGGGTTTGCACTTCTATTTACCAACTGGGATAATCCTCCTCTCACCACTTGGTCGTACATTTAGGGTACGCTATGGCCTGCATTAAAATTCTCCTTAGCTCTAGCTTCTAGTTTTATGAATTAGAGTCTAGCGTTTTCATGAGGAAATCTTGATACAAAGGCATTTATTTCTCTTCAAAGTTCAGCCCACTTATTTGCCAAACGATCTTTTCTACAAGTCTAGAAAGCCTGAAGAGTAACAGACGAACTGTCAGGATTATCGGAGTACAGTGACTGGGCCTTACAAAATTGGGAGCAGCAGCTTCAACAAGCTCATAAATTGTCACTGCTTCTTTTTCGCATTGATCCATCGGGTTCTATGCTACTCTTAATCCTTGTTGCTTTTCTCGCCTCTATTGCTTCGCCTCTTGTTCGCTAGCTGTATCAACCTCTTGTCGATAGCTGCATCAAATCTGAGCTGTCTCTCTTGAGTCCTGAATATTTCTGCTCTTTTTACTGCTTTCTTATTTTCGATTGCCTTTATGAGAAGTAATGAGGTTACCAGGAATCGCAGTGAATCTCTGACTGGCACTACTGAAATGGCGAGAATTGGAATTTGGGCGTAGATCTCTAATATATCTTTCCAAAATATATGATTATGGCATTCAATATTAAGAGATCTTTGGTTCCAGTAGCTGAGACCCACCATCATTTGAAGCCTTTCTTCATTTAACTGCTTTATTTAACTATATTCTTTCTTCGTATGACGCCTCTTCAATTCGGACATCGTTCATCGGGTTTAAATGGGTATTTCCTTCAGCTTCTGCGGGATTAGAGTCCCATTCGCCGGTAGCGATGGTTGGCGCTGGCCGAAATGACTCGGGTGGCTCGGATGGCTCGGGCAGAATCTAGTCTCAAGGTATGAGAACCAGAGTTTCATGCGGTTAGGGCCGCGTTAAATTTCTTCGATTTATTTGCATCGAAACTAGCAACACGAGATGTTGTCTTGATAGACTAAAAACATTTAGAGAATGAAGATACTGATTGAAATATGCTTCGTTAATACGTTTGCAATTATTTCAAACCCATTACTAAGCCGTTTTGCATAGATTGGTCCCTCATCTTCTCGCTGCTTGATCCTGAGGCCCCTTTTAATATTGGGTGGCGAAAAATCATTTACGTATTACCATATTAGGTTAGTGCACTTACAATAAGACCCACTTTGCATAATCTATACCTTTGCATTGATAGGTACAGCACGGTATCATCAGGTACAATAGATTCATCCCTTATGACTTTTCTGGCTTTATTTTACTTGTGGCGTTTAATGAAGCGTGTGGCTGTCTCAAGCGATGGTGACCTCTGACGAAGAATGTAATTTTCTGCGTCTATTGTGATTTCGGAACCTTCAAAAAAAAGTTTCCTTATCAAACTCATAAATATACAAACTGGCTTGACTCTTTTCAGAAGCCAAAATCTTGATTGGTGATGCATTTGGGTATATTTTTGTTAGGACTCTCTGAATGCACTTGCAAAGGCAGTCACGCATTACTTCAAATTATCGTGCCGCCATAGCTAGTTATGGATTCAAACTAAGCCTCATATATTCGCAGATTGTTTCCAATAATTGTTTAAACTTTTTTGTAAAGATAGCCTAGAAATTGGTTGAGTTGCGAGTGATTTTCTACGTGAGATTGTGAGAAGTGTGGAAGACGGCGATCTGTGAGAGGCGGTGATGAGCACTCTAGTGGGTGAAATCAAAACTAAAATAAAGTGATGTATGGCACGAGTTTACGCGTTCCACCTACCCACCACCTGGACAAGCATGCCAAACTCCCAATAATTGCCCTGTCTGCAATAAATATGCGTTCAATTTGGAAGAATTTTACTAGTGTGCATGTTACCCCTCCATGGGCTGTAACGATTGAAGCTTCAAGTCGGCAATTTCGCTCGCAAAATATTCTTCTTTGCATCGAATTGCCTCTATCAATATATAAACACTCAAAATACTTCGCCTGATACAAAACGATGGCAACTGATTTAAACACAACATCATTAGAACCAGCTTTGTCAAATACAGAAGACGACCCTTCAGTTTCTAGCGATGAATTTGCACCATGTTTTTATATCGGATGTCATGTATCAAGAAGACCATTTCCAGTCACAGAATCTATTTTACGTCAGACTCAAAGCATCGGAGTAAAGATCCTCAAAATAGTAAATCAATTTCTATGAAACTGATAAGACTACAGTATGATATGGTGACGACTCCCATTACGACAAGCCATTTTCAGGAAAGGATTCTCAAGCTCGTATCCAAGTATTATAAAAGTCTTCCGTATCCAGAATTTACCCAAGAAAGTCTCAAGAATGATCCACCTGCTCCGGTTATTCCGCCTTTAACTCCTCTTGATACCACATTAGGCCCTGAAAATAGTACATCCCAAATGATGGCTTACACTAGTCCATGGATTGATCTCTGCTCAACTGATCCATTGATATCCCAAATCTCACGCCAGGTTCTAAATATCGAGATTGCTTACGCTTCATTTTGCGGGATTAATAATGTGATTATCCCAGGGCCAAAGTCTTACTGCAACGGATCAAGTTCAGGTGATAGATTAACACAGTATGCTCGTGCTATTCAAGAGGTACTTTTGATTGGTAGTTTTATTCAGATAGCCATCCAGTTTCCCATGTTTCAATACGAAAAACCTCAAGAAACTTCTGGCGATCTTCACCAATTTGCGAGAACTAAAGATTCGTCCAGCAAAGTTGTAGTGGGTGATGAAATTGACTTTTATGAGGCTTGGGATGCATGGAACTTAGTACGAAGTGTCTGTAAATATAATTCGAGACTTTCAGTAGGTAAGAAGCCAATACAATCATTCTATTCACTGGTGCGGCGTACAAAAATTCTATTTGCAGTGTTTGAGATGAGGTCCTTCGGAGCACAAGTTTGATCTCTGAAGGTATTATTCCCATATCGTTTCTGATTAAGTAGTCAACTGGAGGTCAGCTGACAGATATTATAGCACTCGAAATCCCACCACAACTTCCACCTAGCTCGCTACAGTCTCGCTGGTTTGCTGAGCCCTTGCGATTACTTTCCTTCACTTCATCGACTTTTGTCAAAAACAATAGACAACATCCAGTACTGAGCAAGTACCATCAAGCTTTAATTTCCCGATATATGCGACTTAAGCAGCCTCCTTGGCTACTACTTTGCGATCTCGAACCAATTTCTCCAAAAGAGAACGAAACTAACTCAAGTGAATTTTCATCACTGATAACTACTAGGAATAAACTCAGCTCTACATCATCTACGCAAATCCTGGCTCCAGAGACCTCAAGTGAAGGAAGGTTGAATTATAGCTGCAGTTACTCGGAAGCTTATTTAAGATACCTACGGCATTTACAGAAGAATCAGCCGGCCTGGACGACCATTGAAAAATTTTCATCTGGATATCAGGATTATCTTCAGGTACCACTTCAACCATTGACAGATAATTTAGAATCTATCACTTATGAAGTATTTGAGAAGGACCCTGTCAAATACGATTTATATGAAAAGGCAATTTTTCTGGCTCTGTCAGACTGGTCCAAAAAAAATAAGCCGGCGTCAGGTCCAAATGGCTCCGTTGTAATTGCCGTTGTAGGCTCTGGTCGAGGACCGCTCATTACACGTGCATTGAGGGCTAGTAAGGCAACTGGTATCTCTGTTGAGCTCTGGGCAATTGAAAAAAATCCAAATGCTTACCTTCTGCTTCAACGGCACAACCAAGATGATTGGGAAGGCGTTGTTAACGTTGTGAAGAGTGATATGCGCGCATGGAAAGGGCCAGTCAATAATGCCACTAATATCAAAAATAATAAAGCAACAGAGAATCACACTCACTTAGCTCCTTCCTATGGCAAAGTTGATATCTTAGTATCCGAGCTCCTCGGATCTTTTGCGGATAACGAGCTTTCTCCTGAATGCCTCGATGGAGTTCAACACGTATTAGCTCCGGAATATGGTATATCTATCCCAAGTTCTTACACTGCTCATATTACACCCGTTCTCGCCCCAAAGCTTCATGCAAATGTGTCATATCGCATCGATACTGATGAGATGGCTGCTAATACGCCATATGTTGTCATGCTACATGCCATAGACTATTTGGCAAATTCAGTACCAGGATATCCAAAAATACAAGAGGTTTGGGAATTCTCACATCCACTCCCAAGCTCTACGCTCATGGCTTCAGAGGCTCGACGATCTGGTGGTGTGAGTGGCGGAGGTGGTGGTAGTATGCTAGGAGGAGATGGTGCCAACGACCATAATCTCCGCTCTTCAAAGCGAAAATTTGTCTGTAGGGATCGAGGCGTCGTCCATGGAATTGCGGGCTATTTTGAGGCCGTTCTTTACGACGGTGCAGAGGCTGGAAAAGTTGAATTGAGCACCCGACCAGATAAAATTGATACAAAGAGTAAAGATATGATTTCTTGGTTTCCAATCTACTTTCCAATCAAGGTATGTTTGATTCGATACTATCCATACATATTTAACTTACTCGCAATCAGAATCCTTTATATATTCCGGATGATTCTGAACTAGAAATCACTATGTGGCGGCAAACTGATGATAGGAAAGTCTGGTACGAGTGGCTGATAGAGGCATTTTGCATAATTGGGCCCAATAGGCGTATGAGGCTGGGCTCAAGCGAAATGGGGAGCAATAGGAAGACCGGATGTCTTATGTAGGTAAATGAAATTTGGTTACAATTTACATGTACCTGTACAGTACTTGGAACCTTGAGTTAAAATTTACAAAAAGATCTGTGACTGACTGATAAATAATCATGAATTTCACCAGCTATGCCTTACATGGTAGCATTTTCGCTCAAATCTTGAAATTCTATGTGGATGTTTTCATTGAATAAGTTGAAGTACATTTCCAACTTAGAAGTTCACTTTGAATTTCTCTGAATTTTTTCAAGTGTAAGAGTTGTCTTCTCTCTTTTCGGAGTTTTGGCATACGATCCGGCTAGAATAAAGGCCCTCGCATCAAGAGTATTGCATAGCAGCTAGAATATCGCTGGCCGTATCCCCTGAAATTCAGAAAAAGGCGCCGACTCGTCGCAAGTGCTTCAACCTGTAGATATGGCTGTTGCTCGATGCGTGTGTTGTGATTGAGTGAGAATAGAAGTTGAGAGGGCCTTTTTGCACGATACTGATATTATTATTTTACTTGTAGAGATACTAGGGCTATTTATACATTAGTCTATCACTTCTATATACTTCCGTTACATCCTTCCATCTAGTTCAGTGTTCAAGACTGATTCCCTGATGTTCTACATGATTCCATTCTATTCTGTACGAAAATCCCCAGCTCGTTCCAGAAGATTCCATCAGATAACGTAATGATCGGCAATGTTAAGGGAGCCCCTGTTTGGGCCCTTGCGTTATGCCGTGGCCAACCAAGCTAGATGTGGTTAGCGCGTATCATAACAATGGCATCACTCGAGTCTCTGTGCAAGGCCTTGCTCATCCAAATATCATCCGTCTTGATGCCATAATCACCTCTTAGTTTTTGGAGTGAGTAAAATACATTTATTTTTTCAGGATTCGTAGTCAGCTCTCGCTTTATTAAGAGGCCTTCCAATCATTGATTTAACTTTTAGGTTTCGTGATATAAATTTAATGATCCGGTACTACCCAGAGGACGTTCATCGCTCTGAACTTGGAGTAATTTTTGAACTATCTGTTTTAGCCTGAAATGGGAGGGGGCTTGCTTTATACTACACAAAATTGAATCCAATCAACTAGCAATCTATCTTGATCATTTGATAGACGCTGATTCGGCTCAGCACCATTCTTATGGATGTTACATTTCCCAGTAATTCGATTATAAAGTGTCGTAAGTAATACTCGATATTCAGCAGCCATGCTATGTAGAGAAGGATAGGAATTACTAGACTATGCCGAAATAATTTGGGAGAGAAGTAATTCGAAAATATTAACAATATAATCGCGATCTACTTACCCCCACTCATTCGATGAAGCGACCTGACTTTCACCAAAACTCACCATTCAAATATTACTATTGGAGATACAGAACATAGTCAAATTCTTCAAAATTTTGCAATTGATATATTCAGATGCCAAACATTCAGAACAAGTAATTATATTATGTATTTTCATTATGTGGAAGCTACCTTGTGGGGGCAAAAGTTGAGTGATATTTCCTGAAATTCTAATGCATGAAAACCGTACTTCATGCACAAAAAGCTAATGATTTTTAATTAATTCCACTTATAAAATGAGAATATTTAATTTATTACAATAAATTAGAAGGTTGTGTGCTGGTCTTGTAAACTTAGAGCGGAAGTACGTGTAGTAGTGTTTTCGCTCAATTTTGGTATCCATAATACAGTTCCCACTCAAAGAAAATACATAATAAAATTACTGATTCTGAATCTTCGACATCTGAATACATCAATTGCAAAATTTTGAAGAATTTGACTATGATGTGTATCTCCAATAGTAATATTTGAATGGTGAGTTTTGGTGAGTTTTGGTGCTCATAAGGTGAGCGGCCTGAGAGCTGCATCGGAGGAGCGGGGATAACTAAATCCTGCGATTAATGATAGTTACAAAATGACTCCTCTATGGTAAAGGCAGTGTACATTATTTACGTAAATAGGGTATTCCAAAGCTCCGACTCAGAATTTACCTTTCAAACCCGATGAAGGGTTTTTTTTTGATTCGAAAATCCTTAAATAAAATATCTTTCGTTTCGTTTTCTGTGGTGAGTTGTGACGCGTGAGCACATGCTAGCGATCGAAACTACTACCAATTTAGGCTTAGACTTAAGCTCAAGGGGGTACCGTTTGCGCACCCCACAAATACCAACTCTACAGCTCTGAATTCAATTTACTCAGCTACTACACCTTTAATGATGAGTTCTCACCAGATTGTAATTAAATGTGCCATCAAGGATTTCAGTAACGGTGTTTTCACCAGTAAAAGAAAAGCTGCGAAAGAATATGGTGTTCCCGAAGCCACCCTCAGAGGTAGACTTGCTGGCTTCGGGGAACAGCGGATATCTCAACAATATCGTCAGCGATTATGCCCTGAGCAAGAAGAGTTTCTAGCGAATTGGATCCTTGAAGAAGATGCTAGGGGGTGTCCCCCAACTCAAGCTCGCGCCCGAGAAATGGCCGGAAAAATCCTTGCATCAAAAGGAGATCACAATCCTCTGGGAAAATGCTGGATTTCAAGCTTTCTCAGAATAAATGAAAAAATTTCTTCTGTTGTTGGTAGGAAAATCGAAGCTAGTAGAGCAAGGGCAGGAACTCCAGAAAATCTCAATGCCTTTTTTGAACTTTTTAAATATTTCTACAGAAGGTATATGGAATATGGACGAAACAAGAATCGCCTTGGGGGTTTGTTCAAACTCACAGGTGCTAGCAAGCTCTAAGAAAAGAAAGACATATTAAAAAATCCCCCAAAGACCGCGAATGGGTATTAAATATCGTGGCCGTATCAGCTGCCGGTAAAAAATCGAAGTACCTTGTGATTTTAAAAGTCAGGGCCTTCAAACCTCATGGTTTCCCTCCGAAGCTGTTTGATTTGTTTTACACGACCTCAGAAAATGGACGGACGTCGAATTCTGTCGGAACTGAATGGCTTCGACGGGTATTCATACCTGAGGTCTGCTCTAATACTAGGAACAAATATCTCATTCTTGATGGGCATGACAGCCACATTAGTCTAGATTTCATGCTTGCAGAGAAAATATAATTCATCTTCTCTACTCGCCACCACACGTATCTCATATCCTACAACCGCTAGATTTGGCCCCCTTCTCGGTTATAAAGTCTAGGTATCGATCTCAGATCGGCGCTCTGTCAGCCCTCAACGACGCAGTACCTATAAAGAAAGAGAACTTTATTAAGTTCGATTATCTTGCTCGTGAAGAGGGGTTATCAGAGAGGATCATTAGGTCAGAATGGAGTGCCACTGGCCTTAGTCCTTTTAATCCGGAGAAGATCCTTGGATGATCACAAGAATGCCGACGACCTTCGACCCCTCCAAACTTGGGATAGGCTCAAACAAACTTAGATACGGAATTTCCCAAAAAGGCCCTAGATATTTATCAATGCCAACGAAAAATTCGGCAATCCGAAAACATTTCTCGTCGTCTGAGACCTCTATGTAGTATAATACAATTTTAAATGTGTTGCTGTTGAATAATCCGACTGTAAAAATTTATAGTAAATGTTTGTTTGGCGAATGGTACCCCCTTGAGCTTAAGTTTTAGTTTTCGCAAAGGCAGACAGTGAAGACAAGTGCTGGCAGGATCAAAATTCCTCAGTGAATATCAGCTGCATCTTCTGTCGAGGTAAAATACCTAATTGTATTACTTTTGCATATTAAAATTCTACATGTAAAAATCATTGCCACAATTACTGATAAGGATTTAAGGTTTTAGATACCTGGTATCCTTAATTGAGATTTCGGTCATTGGTTAGCGCGGTCATTCCTTTTCCGCAAGGTTTTCTTGTATGCCTTGCAGCTTGCTATTGTATATTGAATGCGTTTACTGAATGCTTTCAACACCTCAGTCAGTGTCCATTCTAATCAACCAAATTTTAGTTATACACCTTAGCCACGATCTAGTACCCCTACTGTCGCCAATCTACTCTGGAAACTCTCACAACCTATTATCTATGCGTGTGCAATAATTTATATTTTGATAATTTTGTTGCCAACTGTATGGTCACATTAATGCTTGACTACGTAACATGGGGGTTGTCCATGCCATTGATCCTCTATTCTTATTTCTAGTTAGTGGATCCCAAGAGAGGAAATCAGTAGTTCTGATGCTGTTAACACTTTCAATGATGTTCTGGTTCCGATATAGACCATAATTGAATGACTAAGATTTGGCGATAGGACTTGGTCAAACTTCACTTTTTTTAAAAAAAATACTGGCTTTAGTGTAAGATAAACTCCACCAAAACATGATAATTGACCTGGGATCCTGCTTCCTAGTTATATCTCTCTTAAAGGTGGAATGGATCCTATTAATGATGGCGTGAGTCATCGTTCAAATCATCACTGTAGCCCGGCTCAATGTCAACCTTGCGATGCTTGTTGATGATATCGGCTAATGTAGGCCAACGCCTGAAAAGTTTGAAGACACTAACGTGGCCGGAGTCATGAGACATGAACTTAGAGTGGGTTTGTTAATTTTTTGGCTATGAAGAACTCTTTGCAAATTATCCCTGACATGAAATTGTCTAAAATTAGATTTACCAACAAAATATAAAGCCTCAAGTATTTTGACTTACTGGACTATGTCTCAACTGACTGATATTTGTAGTTCGACGTCTTTTGTCAAAGATAATTCTGGATTTTTTTGCCAGAATGCATGTTAGTTCGGTAACGCTGCTCCTCTTTATTCTTTGTATTTTAATCTGAATCATAATCTACCAAGACTGATCCAGAGTTGATTTCATTTTTCCTAGGAATACAGGGCCGTTTTCGTTTCACGCCAGCTAGTACTACTGGGCCAGAAGAACTTGATGACCGGTTGCCAGGCAAGAAAGGATCAATTGCCGCTCTAGTGTTACTTTGGATCTCAGCCACAAACGCCGCAGTCTTCTTCTTGGTATTTAGCTTGGCTTTATCATTGAGACTGGATCTAGATTTTATTGGTTTGAATTTTGACAAGGTATTAGTGGTACTAAAAAGAGGCTTAATTATAGCCTTTCTCATAGTTTGGTCTGTTTCAATCTCGCCGAAGTTGATGAGACTGGCCGTCCTTGCATCGATTTCGTTCTCGGGAAGAAGGTCGAGTCCAAAGCTCATTTTGTCCCTTAGTGAATTCTCGATGACCACCTCCTTCTCTCTTTCTTTACGACCTTCTCGAAATAAGTTTCTTAGATTCTTATTTTTTTGGTAGGGATCTTCCCATTGTTTTCCAGACAGGTCGTGCAGTTCCTCTATACGTTTTTTCGTGTACTCTAATTTATTTTTGTCTTCAACTTTATTTTCTAGCGTAGCAAATGCATTACTTCTCAAAGTTTCCCTCTCTTCTTCAGTCAATATCCTCACGTCACCTTCATTGACTTTGTCTTCTCCCAGGTCTCTTTTCCTTGCACCTTCAGTAACAACATATGCAGTGTTCTTTGGATCTGTTTGAATCTCAATCCAGCCACCACACGACACATGTTTTAACCGGAAGCTGTAGATTGGTGTAGAGTAATAATTCCCGATTTTTTTCTTCTCTGCGTTGAACCGGACTCCCTGTCCAATAATTGTAGGTTTTGGACACGTTGTACACCATATTGGGTATGGCATTTCAAATCGTACTGTTAAAATCCCTTGGGAGATCTTTTTGGCACGAGCTCCCAGGGCATGCTTCCCATGGATTTGATTACCGCTTTTAATTCCTTCCTGATCAGGAGGGACATATCGTCCCATATTAAAGCCTTGCATGGTTAAGTTGTAAGTATGTGTGTTTGATGAATGTGGTGCTATACTGTAGCCGACCGCTTTTCGGATGAGGTGGTTGGCTTAATGTGGTTCATGGCCCTCGAGTCACTTGTAACGAATATTCCCCGTGCCCAGTTCCAACTTAACATTTGACTTCTTACGATCACCATTTCGCTCTTAGGACAAGTTATTTATCGGAAACACTTTTAATTACAATATTTATCGTTCCAATATACCGCAAAGACCACCTTACTGAATCAAAATGAGTAACGATATCGTTACCCTTGAAAATGAAATCAAGGAGTACAAGGTGCAGGTAAAAGAAACTTTATGCCGCTGATTTATCTCTCTAAAACTGACATATTCTTTTAGCTTGAGACCGTTCAACTTGGCCTTCAAGCAGATCCAGAGAGCGCAGAGCTTCAGGAATTAAAAGCTGAACTCGAACAAGTCATTTCCCTCACCGAAGCTACGATCGCCGAGCTAAAGCCCATTTCAGTGCCTGCAACTGTATGCAAGAAAAAACCGGAAACATTAGTGAAAGAAAAGTGGTCCCGAGAAAACCACCCTGCATTCAAGAAATCACCAGCAGCAGTCGCTGCAGAGGAGGAAACATCAACGAGCTTCAAGGTCAACGACACAGTATTGGCAAAATGGTACTCTGGTGATAAAGGATTTTATCCAGCTCGGATAACATCGATTACAGGATCATCCACTGCTCCTGTGTACATCGTCAAGTTCAAGAGCTACGACAACACCGAAACCCTTAGAGCAAAGGACATCAAACCCATCGTCAATTCAAATAAACGTAAAGCTGATGGTACAACAGTAGAAGCCTCAATTTATATGGCACCCTCATTACCCAGCAATGTCATATCGGCAGCAGCAGATATAAAGCCAGAACTTGCTCAGCAGACCAAACGTGAGCCCAGCAAAGTTAGTGATGGCCCGGTTCGGCCTCCGAAAGTACCAAAAAGGTTCAAAGCAAACAAAGAGTTAGAAGCAGGAAAATCTAAATGGCAGGACTTTGCGGCAAAAGGGAAATTCGGGAAAACAGCAAAGAAAGAAAGCATGTTTCGCACGCCTGAGGGTGTGCATGGAAGAGGTAAGGCTGCAACTATTTCTATTAAATTAGTATCACAGTTAATCAGTACTAGTTGGGTTTACAGGATCTGGGCAAACTATGCGCAAGGACCAGACTCGCACCCGGCACATATACAATACAAACGGAGATGATGATGGGCTTCCATAGTATAAGAAATCAGTAAGAAACAGATGCATTCAGCAAGTATCATTTACCGGAACTGGAGTTTGGGATTTAAATGGAAGTTATTGAGGCTAACGCGAGCGTTTGTGAATTCAAAACAGTCTCGAGTACATGCACGCCAATTTCCTCCAGGTCGAAAAATGCGGCAAACCCGCTGAAAAGCCACAAGAAGATAAATTGGATTTATATATACCAAAGTGGCCCAAGTGGCACAGACTGTCCGAAATTATCTCTCTCACACCCCAACTTTTATGACACTCGTAGTAATAAAGAACGCAGGTACCGATAAATCCGAACAACACCAATGTTATTATTATTCAGGAATTAGAATAAACCTATCTTTTTCCCCACCATTTTGGCAGTCTCTATGAAGGCTTTCGCTCGAGTACTTTCTGGCTCTGATATAACAGTGGGCATACCTCTGTCCGCATCGTCACAAATTTTTGCATGCAGTGGTATATCACCTAAATATTGGATGTCATTTATGGTGCATGCTTCTTTGACACCACTCGCATGCCCAAATACCTGTGTACTTTTGTTACAGTGAGGACATTCGAATATAGACATATTTTGGATCATCCCTAGAATGGGAGTGTTAGTGATTTTAAACATATTTATACCCTTTATAGCGTCCTTGAGAGCGATATCTTGAGGAGTTGAAACTACTATTGCACCTGTCCTTTAATTAGTTCTATAAATAACCAGCATAGACTAGTTTCACCGTCAAGAATTATCTGTTGAGTGATAGTCAACTGTGTATCTCCAGTTCCAGGGGGCAGGTCTAGGATAAGTACTTCTAGACTACCCCACTCAATTTCATGAAGTAGTTGATGTAGCGCTTTCGTGACCATCAATCCCCGCCAAGCGATAGGTGAAGACTCTCCAACTAAATAGCCCATGGACATACTCTTAACACCATAATTTGTGAGAGGAATAAGTCTGTTGTCTGACTCTAATGTTAGAGACGACAAAAAATCCAACGGAACTACGAGGACCAACTGGCTGAAAGCCGGGGCTCGCCTGAAAGATTCATGAGTAACGGAATAGATGGGCCAAAGATATCCATGTCAAGAACTCCAGTGCGAAGGCCACTGAGCGCAAATGCTAAGGCAAGATTGACTAACTAGGGCCTTAGTTTTGGTCCGGGGCATTATTATGAGCAAGGGAAGAACCTGAAATCGTGGACTTTCCGACTCCTCCTTTAGCTGAAGAAACTGCGATAACTTTCTTCACATCTCGAATCCTGCGTTTTTCTGGTAGACCTCGCTGCATGTATGGAATCGATCCCTTGAACGGCAGCCCCTCCATTCTCATCAGCCAGGTTTCCGACCGACGGAGAAGTTATGCCAATAACGTACCAATGGATTTTCATGCAGGCGGCATGGCCAGGAAGTGAACAATCGAGACCTCATTGACACGTTAGTCCACAAAATAAATAATGTTCACGTCGGAGACCAGGACGCGGCCGCGTTGGACGGAACTTCAAAAAAAAATAAGCTCTCATAAACAATTGTCGACTCGCCGGCAAAAATGAGTAAAGCCAAACGTCTAGCTCGTCAAATATCTGAACAATACGAGCTAACACCAAAAGGTAAATACCACCTATTTATTTTTTAATACTTCGTCTAATTATTCCATAGACCTCGATCCCGAGGAAGATGTATTCGAACCTAGTGAGGAGGACCAAGATTCAGAGGAAAGTGCAGATGAACTAGCTGGAACTGAACATTATGTTCCAGTTGAGTACGTACTTCTTATTTATGAAACTGCTTTTGCTAAGAGTGATTAGAAAGGGCAAAATCTCACGGCCCGAGATTAGTCTCGGTATTGAATACTCAGGGGCAAAGGTCCGTCGCCACACACTAGAAGAGTTCTCCGATGACGTAATTGGCACAGAAACCTCCAGTGAAGACTCAGAGACAGATACATCTGAAGCTTTCGTGGACCCTGAAAACTTTGAGCCTGTGAGTGACGACGAGGACAGAGATATTGATAGTGACCAAGCGCTTGGAGATAGCGACGACGAGAAATTTAAAAACTTCAAGTTTCGAGGAAGTAGTAAGCCCAGGAAAATAGTCAAGGTTAATCATAGTAAGACAGAAAATTATTTGTCGGAGAGCGAAACCAACGAGGAAGATGGTGGAGTATCTATGATTGATAAAAACATTAAAAAATCTTCGAACTGCACCTTCTCAGCAGACGAAGGAGCTAAGAGCGCTTCTGATGATGATACCGAGGTGTCCGAAAGCAGTAGCTGTAGCAACTCTGACCGCAGCGAGAATGGAGATGATATCGCAGCTACGCGCTCAGAGTTGCAAAATATTATGGCAGAGGATCAGAAGCTTGTAGTATCGAACTTAACAGAGGCAGTCAAGGCAGACGCTAGAAAGGGCCAAGCAGTGATGGTGCAGCGAAAAGCATTTGATTCCCTACTAAATGTGCGCATGACACTTCAAAAAGCTCTTATTGCTAGCAATACTTTGACGATTATAGAAGAAAAGGATCGTTCTGGTGTTGAAAACGAACCATATGAAGCAGCCGAGGAAGCGGCCATTAAACTTTGGAACACACTGGATAGTCTGCGCCAAGAAATATCAAAGTCACTTTCTACCCAAACTGGTCAAAAACGAAAGAGGGAAGCGCATCTCTTGACACCTTCGTCTCACTTGTGGGAAAGAATGCAAAAATATGAAGTGGCTTTCATGAATAATCGACAAACCACATTGGAAAAGTGGTCTGCTAAAGCCCGAGGATCTGCAGTCATGCCCATCTCTCAAAAATTCAACCCAGTAGCTTCCCAACAGAGTATCACATCAGTCATTCAAGATAAGCTAGCTGACCCTGAGCATTTGATCCGCCGAACAAAGATGCCGAGGTCTTGTGCACCTATACAACGGGATAATAAAGTTGTAGAAGATCCAAATATTTATGATGATGGGATATTCTATCAGATGCTTCTCAAGGATTTAGTTGATCAACGCCGAGTAATGTCTTTAAATATGCCAGCAATCATAGCCAATGTGAACACGGCCCCATGGGCAACAATTAAAGAAGCAAGAACAAAGAAGGTTGTTGATACCAGGGCGAGTAAGGGCCGTAAGATGCGCTATACTGTGCACGAGAAGTTACAAAATTTTATGGCCCCTGAAGATCGAAGCTCTTGGGAACCAGCTGCCGTCGACAGATTATTCAGTACGTTGCTTGGACAGAAGTTCTTCCTGGGTGAAGATCTTAAGGAGAGTGACGATGAGATGGATACTGTAGACAAAGAAGATGAATTGAGGCTGTTTTAAGTACTCCTCACATATATGTTCTCCATAGATCAATTTCCACATCTTCGGCTAACCGTGGGAGATCCTCGCTTTTACTTCAATTACCTTAGATATCTTCCACGCGGTCCTGGATTTGGGGACATTATACAAAAGGTATATAAAAAAGCTCGTGCGAAACATTAATATTAAACTGCATTCTATCTTTTCATTGCCCAGCATCAAGTGAAGATCCCATATAGATCCAAATTAAGTATCTCGGATAAGAGATTTTGGGAATGTAAAATATCTATTAGATGCAGTGGATCACGTCAAATTCATGTATCATGCTCAAAAATCTCGTATCGGTATTTTTTCGATTCTTTCAGTGTGTGCAAAGTCTTGGGACATGATACGCCCGTACCCCTGTAATATGACCAATCCGGTGGTTAATTAATCCTTTCCAAAACATGTATCAAACACAATCGGCTGCTTTTACAGCGTATAAAAAAAGATTAAACAGTAATATCCGTATTCATACAAGTGATCATATTCAAATAATGGTATTATGTTCATTGGATCAAAATGTTATGGAAAATAGCGTGATTAAGTCAAATCAAACGGTACGAACAATGTTTATTCTAATTCTATAAAGAGGAAGTTTGCTACGATGAGATAACTGGGGAATAAATAGAGATTAGCCCCTTCTAGCGTGTATAGAGATCGACATTAATCCCTGCTAGCGTGTGAAGGGATTGGCATTATCTGTAATCCCGTAACACAAAATCCTCCGCAATTTTGGAGTGGGTGAAAGAGCTCTACACAACGAACTCAAGGAGTGAGGTTACAGATATCATCTAGCACTGAAGAAGCCTCCTCTCTATGAAAGGGATAGAAGGAAACCCGGCAGTGGACTGAAGCCCATAAAGACTCGACTTTCGAAGACTAGATTGAATGTCCATTCTTTGGACTGATGAGATCTGGGCCACAGGAGACTGCCAAAAAAGACAGTGGGAAACGCAAGATGTTTACATCATAGTTATTTTTCTCGACTGGGAAGTATTTCCGGACTCACTCCAGAGTGAGAGAAGTGAATACCACCCGTGTTACGGACAAGGTAAATAAGCGTCGGCTACATGTAACGAGGACGTTTCGCAGGGACAAAGCAAAGTCCCTGCATAATATAAGGGAAAGAATGGTGTCTATAACCCAAAATTGGATAGGGGAAGGCAGTGTTGTGTTATTGACACTAGGGCCATCCATGATACTAACACCAGGGTCGGGCATGGCTATGACATCATTGATGTCATATACATGGCCTAGGTATTCACAGTCATGTGATCATAAATGTTTGCACTGTTTGTATGAGCAGTAAGGGGGGATGTATGATTAGTAAGAGGGTGAGCCAGAGTATAAGTAGCAGGTCACCCTCCGCTGTATATTAGATTAGCATATCTT